>OVAN01016764.1:0-10396 GCA_900406275.1 Anastatica hierochuntica
ATATTAAACTCAAAATAAACTACTATACAAGCGATAATATAAAACCTATAGTCGAAACATTACACGACAAATAACCATCAACAACATAACAGCACGGGAAAATGAAACGTTTACGCGCATTCCCGTGAGACTTACGCTTACGCAAACCCTTACACCACCAATTCCAATAAAATTTGAAAGACACAAACTTCATCAAACCGCACCACAAAACAGCTAAAATGCCGGAAAATACAACCACAAACCCGCGCGTAGCGCGGACCTCCCCCTAGTAATTTAAAAAATAAAAAGGAAACGAAGAATCTAAGAAACGTAATAAACGTATCTAAAACTGCCACGTGGAAGAACAATAGAACTTGGACGCAAAAAGACGTCCAGATCCAAAAATAACGCCACACTTTCGCTAAAACAACTAATACGTAATTACTAAAATATGCTCAACATGCAGGGGTATTATCGGTAATTCAAACACTGTCTGTTGTATCTCGCCTCTGTGAAAACAGCGGCGATGAGCTTTTATCGTTTGGCTCCGTCGAGGATAATCACGTAATTATAAATCAGGTTTCAGTTGGCTTTGAGCATCTCCTTGTACCTCAGAATTGAATCGAGTCTCTGTAGTTTCAACTGCTGTTTGAATTTGTTGATGAAATCAGAAGCTTTTGCATCGACGCCATCTTCGCCGTCACCGAACGACGTCGACCTCTCGACTCTTGTCGTATCTGGCCTCCTCCGTTCGATGGATTCCACCGTCTCTGCCTCCTCCTGGCTTCCGATGTGACCAAAACCTGATTTCTCGCTAGCCGATTTCGTCATCTTCCCCGTCGCTTTCTTCTTCTTCTTTATCGGTTTCTTTGATTCCGACTTGCTCCTGACTGGCTTGTGGTCGTCCAGAAGCTCCGGATTCGGATCCGAGTGGGTGTTCGGGTCGGATCTATAGAAGGAAGATAGCTTTATGGATTTGACCCGTTCTAAGATCGACGGAGCCCGAGTTAGGCCGGGCGGGTCATTTGGATTATGGAATCCAGGTCCAGCCGGTTGGTCATCCTCCGGAATTCTAAATTTTGATATATCAATCGGGTCAACCCGACCCATCCGGGTAGGGGCGTTTTCGAATCGGGTCGTTTCGCTGTGTTGATTCTCCTCCGGGTTATACTGCTGGAATTTGAAGTATGGCATGTTGATGGATTTGACCCGATCCAGAAGAGAAGGAGCCCTTTGAAGCGGAGCCGGATCCGGGTTTGGATCCTGATGAGAGTGAGAGTGATGATCCTGCCCGGTTACGTCATGAGGGAACTTGAAGTAAGACATGTTGATGGATTTGACCCGATCGAGAAGAGAAGGAGCGCGTTGTAGTGGAGCCGGGTTTGGATACGGGTACACGTGAAGATCCGACCCGATAACGTTGTGTTGGGCGGTCGTCGAGAAAAGCTCAGTTTCTGGATGAGGAAGCTTGTAGAGATGGAAATTGATGGACTTGACTCGGTCGATAATAGACGGAGCTCTGGTTAACGGAGACGGAGCATGACCATCGTGATGAAGATGGTGTTTTCTTGAACCCGACCCGAATCGAGAAGTGATAACGATTGTGCCGATCATAAGATTGAGGAGGAGGAAGAGAGTCGTCGGAGTGAAGCAGCTCGCGACGGTTGTTATTAACTCCATTTTTTGTTGTTGTGTGTTTAATGCTTTTGCCAGAAGAAGAAGTGAACGTAAGGACTCTATTTATATTTGGATTATATTTTATTTTATTTCTGAGGTTTGCGTTTATATTTTCTGTTTTTCTTTCTTTTTGACTGTTATTTCTTGAGTCAATTTTAAATGCTTTTGTTTTTTAAAACGTCGGAAATATTAGGAATTAATGTGTTCATATGAGATGCACGTTATTTATTATTTATTTTTATTTCTTTTCTCTCTTCTTCTATTCATGTTTGATGTGAAGTCCATTTATTACTTTTTATTTATAATTTTACATGAACAGCTAATTATTAGCGAGGCTAATTTTATTTGATGTTGAATTTATGGGTGATCCCTTGAAAACCACTTCACGAAAAATGCAAACTTTCCATCACACATGCATAATTAGATTTGTCTTTGTTTACCTTGGAATGCGAGAGGTGGGACCTTGTAACATTTTTATCAAAATACTAATTGTTGGTTGAATCCCTCAGTTTTTTTTTAAATATCATTCTAAACTTTATTTTTTATTTCATTTTAAATGTTTTTTTATATTTATAATGCAAATATTTGTTAAATTTTTTAGTTGTATCTATATTTTTTTTAATTAATCTAATAACCAAATCAAATAAAACAATATTGTTTTCATTTTTTTATTTATGTTTTAGTCTTTTACAAATGGATTAATAGTTATCAACTTTTATTTAGTTTTTTTCTACAAAATAATTTTAATTATAGCTAATTCAACCAATAGAAAATTAAATTACATAATACTAATATCCAAAACACCAAATAACATTAAATTGTTGTATAAAGAATGTAAAAAATTTCATCAATTTTAAAATAAAATCTCTTAAAATATCATCTAATACAAAACGAAACAATATTGAATAGAGATAAAACAAAATATTTAATTATTTTTAATATATGCGAGAAAACCATAAACGATATATAAAAATAAGGGAAATTACAAAAAATAACTAAAAAATCTCTTATTATTTAACAACTAACCAAAAACTCAATTTCTCTCTTACTTTCTCTTCCTATCTCTCTCTAATCTCTTTCTACAAATCTATATAATAATTTGTTTTAGTTACTACACAAATTAACCCTAAAAATAATAGAGGGAGTAATGATTGCCATTGAATTTAAAAGATCTAAGTTTGAGAAGTTTTAGATTCGGCTTGGCGCAAAGGATTTCAGTTTTTTGACATAAAATCAATTCTAAAGTATATATGTTTCTGGTGAACAAAAAAAGTATATATGTTACTCTTATATCTGTTTATGAATATTTTAATACAGTTACTAATAAAAAATCTATAAGTCCGGTAAAATAATCAAAAAGCTACAATAAAAATGTAATGGGAAAAAGCTGGAAACAAGTAAACATAGATGCTCTTCTTTGACTGGAGAAAGGAAGATATGTGTAGGGCTAATCTTACTGTTTTAAATCACAAAGCTCCAATATTATTGTCACATCAGGGACCCATCTTACATACGTATGCCTTTTTGCACCATTTCGACACGTTTATTTATCAAATAGAAGTTACCAACTCTCTATTACTTACTTGAAAATATTTTATTACCATAATAGGATTGGCTTTAGGATTTGTTCGACGGGTCTCAAGTAGTAGATTGCTTAGCTACTTGTGCTGTAAAGTTCTATTACTAGAATGTAGAAAGTAGAAACTAATCAGGTTACATATTATGTAAATGTCTTTTTACTATGCTATGTGAAACGATATAACGACGTTTTCTTTTTTATCAAAAAGACAATATAAAGATTTTTTCTACAATGGAATGTAATTTGAAAATTCTAACTACGAACTAGAATACACATACAACTAAAAAATTTGTAGCCATGTCTTCTATACAATTTTTTGAAGTAATTAATTTATTTTTGATAACAGGAAGGTTTAATCTTTCCTTGGTGAGTATTATCGTCAACTACTCACTCCTTAGTTTTTCTAATGCGTCTACACTATCTTCCATTGACCAAGCGAGATGGAAATGTTTTAAAAAAAATTAAACCTGGATTGGATGAATTTACACATTTGTTCAAATATTTTTATCATTAGAAGACCACCACTTGATTAAAAGAGAAAAATAAAACCAACATTCATTATTTCAACTGCGTTTTAATAACTAGTGCATATTTAGCATGCAAAATAATTTGTAAAAGAAATTAATTATCAAAATGTACTGCTTGAATTCGGCTGAATGTGGAATTTGACGAAACTAATATATGATTTTTGGTTAAATATAAAAAAAAAAAAATTAAAAAATGTAATGAATAAACATTGGATGTTCATTAATTAAATCTCATATTCCACTAAATTTGATTTTATTATTTTATCTTTTCTTTTTTTTTTAAAAAAAAACGAAGATTTTTTTGTAAAAGCTTTCCAATATTATATATATACCTTTTAACGATCAAAAATTTATTAAATAAAATTATTGAATTAATTCACCCTAAATAAAATTTAAATAAGAAAAGAAATGGCTAAATTTGGTTGAAAATGACATATTAATTTACGAGCATAGTAAATAAAACTATATCTTACTGCTTAAAACTTATAAAAATAATTTGTATAATAAAATATTAATAATATGATATTTTGGCTATTAAACCTAAACTTATATTTTTGGAGATTTTTAAAAGATTAATTTACAGAAATACACTTAAAAGTAAAAGAAATTTTACATTTACACATGTTTTTTAATGGTTCTCAAATATACACCTCAAATATTAGGGTTTAGGATTTAGGGTTTAAAGTTTAGTGATTAGGGTTTAGGATTTAGCTATTAGGGTTTAAAGTTTAGGAATTATGGTTTAGGGTTTAGGGTTTAGGGTTTAACGTTTAGGGTTTCTTTTAGTCTAGGGGTATAATGGTCTTTTTCATTAAAAAGAGAGGTGTAAAAATAATATTTTTTCAAGCAGAAGTATTTTTGAAAAACAGACAATACAAAGGTGTATTTTTGTAAGTCTCCCTTTTTAAAATATGCAAGTGTTATAATTAACAATTTATCAAACACGCGTACCATCGAATCTAAATAGTTACACTCGTGATTTCATATATTGTTTGATTACTTTCTCATATTGTTTGAATATCAGTCATATGTGGTTTCCTCTTATCATCCCATTTTTTTTAATTATGCATTTACCTTTTTTGTTATCAAACTGTTTTCTCAAAATTGAGTCACTATAAAAACATTAGTCGACATTTTATTCCACTTATCAAAATAGTTTATTTACTAAGTAAAATCCTTTTACGTTACAAATAATTTATTTTACAAAAACTAATTTATTTAATCAATATTTTCATCTTTTATATTTTAATAAAATTTTAACTAAACTTTTTGCTATTGTTCCACATATTTACAACTTTTTATAATATTACTAAAATATTAACACCTTAAAACGAAAATAATACATTAAATAATAAAATTTAACAAAAAGTTTTATCTCTTACACTTTTCCAATAATTATTCTAATATAGTTGATAATATCAAACTATAATTTAATCAAAAATTCCCTCTCCATAAATTTTATAATTATTCTCCAATACCACTTTATTATATTAGGAGGAGTTAAGAGAATTATGGTTAGGTGAACTATGCCAAAATTTTATAATTGGTTTCTTTTTTTAAAAATATATAATCGGTTTCTTCGGAATGAGTGGGTACAAATAGTAAAATACTACGATCAATTAAATTTTGTCCAATTATTTTTAGAAAGCAACCTAGATCAATTAGGTTATGTTAAGCTGCGACGATGGTAGTGTGTATATGTGTGTATGTGTATATATATATATATGTGTGTGTGTGTGTGTGTTTGTGTATATATGTTACTATTCCAAGTTTTTTTATAAGTAGACTATTTCAAGTTGAAGATTAAAAAGTTAGGTGATATTTACCTTGGATGCTTTATTAATGTAGAAATGGCGGATATAGACTATAGAGATGGATAATGGTAACTTGAAATTCAATGATCAAAAACTCATATTCTGATATTATTTCTCTACAACCAAAATAAAAACTCTCTATAGCAAAAAAAAATTATTTCTCAGTTTTAAAACTAGTATATCGAAGAAGTGGATGTTTACTCAAAATGTGGAGTGGACGATACCGCGTGGATGCTAGCTGCAACGCCGACCTTTTACGGTTGACTTTTAGATTTCGTAGGAAAATAATTTGAGATATATTATCATAAACAAAAGGTTCACCCATACTTACACGTCTCTCATATTTTTATATTATGTTTAATGTAAATGTTATTCAAAGTTATTGCATACTTGCATGTATACTATACCGGCTACGCCCACATGGGTCGCCGTAGCAGCATTTATTATAACGAATGATAACGAACAAATAATTGACTTACATGGACCTTATTGTGTAATCCAGTCAGAAGATATCATGACTTGTGACTTTTCGAATCACTACTATAATGAGGATGGTCAGCAGTAAATACGTTGTGGACAATGGCTTATTTGTCTAGCCAGATTATGAGATCTCCTCATCGCCTTACTAACTCTATCCACCAAACCATCATTATCATGTGCTGACGGCAGTCCTTTCGAATGGCGAAAACTATGAAAGATGGGTAAAATTAGCAATGTACAACCGAAAAGTGATATATTACGTTTTATAGATTTTTATTATAATTTTGTTTAGAGAATGTGTTTTTTTTTAATGTATAATAGATTTTTTGGAGTCTTTTAATGTTCTTTAGTGTTTTTGCACGTCTTAGGTTGTTTTGGAGAGAAAAAAAACAATTTGAACAAAAAATGTGTTGAAGAATCAATGCTGATTCTTCTCTTTGATTACTTGTTTCACTCTCTCTCTCTCACATGATATAGTTTGTGTTAGAATTCTTTAGCAAAAGAAGAGAAGAAAGAAACACAAAGATTTATAAAATTTCCCATCAAACCTGGGTACATCTCTCTTCAGGATCGAAACCTAGAAACTTCATTAATCGAGGGTGATTATAAAGCTCTTAATGAATACAACAATGGCGGAAGAATCTAGAGAGAAAAGAATGTTTTCTACACCTTTTAGAAGAAGAACAAAGTTGTTATTTATATCCTCTCTCTTCCTCTGTTTTGTTGTAACCAACGTTTTTAACAAACTTCTTAATGGGCTTGGACTTGTTAAAAACTCATTCTTTGTAAATCATTTAACCTTTTGGGGCCTAAACCTTTAAGCTCATACCTTTGTAAGACATCGAACCACATCTCACAATCTACTCCTTGGTTCATGTCTCTAACCCTAGAGCCGTCAAACCTCCGACAAGCTCCTCCTCGATCCTGGAAATCCTCTGAATCCTTATCACTGGAATCAGACATGTCTTCACCTTCCCAGCTTCCCCTGTTGTGACACACAACTTCTGAAGACCCTGAAGACATAACCCTTACCGTCGCTTCAAAAAAATACCCAGAAGCAACTAACCCTTGAGACCTTTAAATCTCGATGACCTTGAGCTTGCTCAAGCACCCCTGAAACTTCTCTCCTCACAACTGCGTTGTAAGCATATCATCCATATTTTACGAGGTATGGATCTTCTGAACCTTAACCTCTCCCTGAGTTATCACATCTCTTATGAAGTTTTACTTCACTGCTATGTGCTTGGTTATTCCTGAATACATATAGTTTTTAGCTAGATGTATTTCACTTTGTGAATCACAATTCATTTCAATCGCATTCTGCTTGAATCCCATTTCCTCACAAATCCCTTTATGCTTTCATATAACGCCATGTATTCTGCTTCAGTTGTGGAGAGAGCCACCATACTTTGAATAGTGGATCTCCAGCTTAAAACATTTCCCCCAACTGTGAATACATACCCAGTAATGAACCTTCGCCGATCAAGATCCGCGACAAAGTCTGAATCACAATATCCCCCTTTTATTGAAGTCTTCTTCCTTCGTAAAGGTTAAGTTCACTTCAATAGCTCCTTTAATATATTTCAATATCCATTTCACTGCTGACCAGTGTTCTTTCCCAGGATCCATAAACCTACACGCAAGTCCCACAACATATGCTAGGTCTGGCCTTGAGCGGACCATAACATACATCAGGCTCCCAACAACACTGGAGTAAGGTATGTCCTCCATTTCCTTGGCTTGTTCTACCTGTTGTTCTGTAGTTAGGCTTTGTAGTTTGAACTATGGTCCCATAAGAGTAGTTACTGACTTACAGTCTGACGTTCCAAATGACCTCAGTAGCTTAACCAAATAATTTCCCTGTGATAGTGTGAGAGTTCCTTTCTCCCTATCTCTTTGAATTTCCATCCCAAATATCTTTCTGGCTGGACCTAAGTCTTTCATTTCAAACTCCAAACTCAATACTTCCTTTAGGTTATTCACCACATCCATGCTCTTAGCTGCTATGAGCATATCATCCACATACAACAACAAATACACCATGTTGTCTAAGTTCGCCCCTTTGAGATAAACACACGGGTCATACTCACTTCTTTTGTAATCCTGCTTCAACATAAATGCATCAAACCTGTGATTCCACTCTCTAAGAGACTGCTTTAGGCCATAGAGAGATCTCTTTAACAAACACACTTTTTCCTCTGACCCTTTCTTCACATAGCCTTCTGGTTGATGCATATATATGTTTTCCTTTAGAATTCCATGCAAGAAAGCAGTTTTCACATCCAGTTGTTCTAGTTCTAAGTCCCTGTTTACCACAACAGATAATAAAAGTCTTATAGATACATATTTCACAACTGGTGCAAACACTTCATTGTAATCAACACCCTCTACCTGTGCAAATCCTTTTGCTAATAATCTAGCCTTATACCTAGGCTGATCTTGCTCTCTAACCCCAGGTTTCAATTTGAAGATCCACTTGCAACCAATGACATTTTGGTTCTTAGGTCTGTTGGTTAAACCCCAAGTGTGATTCTTCTGTAATGAAACCATTTCCTCATCTGCTATTGCATTCCACAACTTCCATTGTTTGCTTAATTGAGCCTCCTTAAAACTTCTGGGTTCACCAGACTCTACAAGTTCTGCATTAGCCAGTGCATACGCAGTATAATCTGCATCATCAAATTGAGATGGTGCCCTGATAATCCTTCTCTCTCTGTCCCTTGCCAGCATGTAATCACTCACACCCTCACCCTGTTCTACAATTCCTTCCTGTTAAGAGATAGTATCCTCATCAGAATCTGTAGCTGATTCAGCCTCAAAGTCTGATTCCTGTGCTGGTTGAGCTCCTTGAGCTCCTCCTTCACCTGTAGTCTCTCTTCCTGTGTCCCTTTCTCCTAATACTTCTTCCAGATTCTTGTTGAAAGTAACCTTCTTCTTTACTCTCAATCCATCTGTACTTTCTTCAGTACTAGATCCAGGGGTCAAATCCTTATAGAATCTAGTTTCATCAAATACAATATCCTTGCTTATAGTCACTCTCTGTTCATCTATCAACCACACTCTATAGCCTTTAGTGCCTTATGTGTATCCTAAGAAAATCCCCTTAGATGCTCTTGGACTTAGCTTATCTCTTACCGTGTAAACATACGCTAATCATCCAAAACATCTCAGATGTTCATACTCTAGTTTTGCACCATTCCAAATTCCCTCTGGAATCCCAAAGTCTATAGAGGTTGATGGTGACATGTTGATACATACACCACAGTTGAAGCTGCCTCAGCCCAAAACTCACCTCCCTGACCAGTTTCTACAAGCATACAACGTACCTTATCCATTATGGTACGATTCATTCTCTCTAACACTCCATTTTGCTGTGAAGTGTAGGGACATGTCTTATGCCTTTTTACTCCTGACACTTTGCAATGGTTATCAAACATAGAGTTGTAAAAATTTAAGCCATTGTCAGTCTTTAGGCACTTAAGCCTTTTTCCTGTTAGGTTTTCAACCAATGCTTTCCATTCCACAAATTTCTGAAACACTTCATCCTTTGTCTTCAGAAAATAGATCCATGTTTTTCTGGAAAAATCATCTATGAATGTCAGAAAATATTTGGCCCCTGATAAGCTTGGTGTCACACTAGGAGCTCCCCACAAGTCTGAGTGTACACATTCCAATATCTCCTTGGTTGTATGTTTGCCCTTTTGGAAGCTCTGTTTGTGAGACTTTCCTAGTGCACATGAGTCATAGAGACCCAACTCACTCAATACTTCAGACCTTAGATAACCTTTCTTGGCCAAACAATTCATTGAATTTATGTTCATGTGAGCCAATCTTGTGTGCCAAAGCTTAGTCTAATCTACTGACTCTGCTACATTCCCCTAAGGACCCCTCACTTAGCCCAACATATAGTACAATCCATTGTGATACTTTCCTGTCAAGACTTCCTTATCTCCTTTATAGAAATGAATCTTATAATCCTTTCCAATGTATACACACCCTGCCTGCTCTAGTTGTCCATAAGAAATCAAATGTCTACTCATCTTTGGCACATATCTGACCTTGCTTAGAGTAACCACAGACCCGTCAGGATTGTCTATGATGACATTTCCTATACCTTTAACCATGCAATAGGTATTGTTACCCATTAGCACTCGATTGCCATCGAATTCCTCCAAATTTGTTAGAAGACCCTTTTTTTCGTGTCATGCGATAGGTGCAACCATAATCTAATACCCACTCTCCCTCTGAAGCAACTAGGCTTGCTGTTAGAGTTATCGATTCTGGCAGTGTTGATGTGAGAGAATTTCGTTATCGATTAACTAATTCAAGTTTTAAATTTC
>OVAN01016765.1:0-10395 GCA_900406275.1 Anastatica hierochuntica
TCAAAGACATTTTCCATACATTTTTCCCATTCTAAATAAGCATCAGGGTCATTTTTTCCGTCAAAAGATGGAATCCAAAGTTTTAAATTTCCCAAACCATCATCAACGACAGCTGCAGCAGCTTGCCGTGGTGCTCCATGANNCAGCTTGCCGTGGTGCTCCATGACGTGCAGCATAGTCTGCGGCTCTTGGGCCTCCACGCCGAGGGGTATAGTGGCCCATTATGATGTCTTCATCGTGAATCGGTGTTTGTATGTTAGCTGGCCTACGATGTGTTGAGTATTCAGCAAGATCATCAAGTAATTTGTCTTCTGCCTCTGAATAGTGAGCAGTATGATCGATATCTCCCATGATTTTCTTGCCATCTCGCTTTTCCTTGGCTTTTTGAGCAGCATTTGTTTCCTGCAAATCATGTACACTGAGAGAAGAATCAACATTTGTTAGTTTTTAGTAGCTTTTTGATAGTTTCAGCTACAACAGCCTCAACCCAAAGTTTATTGGGTGGAATCAGTGACAGATCCATAAGGCTTTGTGAATCTTTATCCGATCCTGACATATCTCCTGCAGAAAAATCAACCACAAAACACAGAGAAATTTGTTAAGTCAGAAAAATTTAAGCCGAAGCCTGAAAACTCTTCAAATCACGATTTTTTAAAAAAAAATTCGAAAATTTTTTTAAAAAAAATTCGAGTGAATCTGAGCTCTACAAATAACAAAAACCAAATCAAACCGTAGAATCAATTCCCTAAAATCCCTGAAAACAGAAGATAGAGAGAAAAGAATTTGTTTCTGCAAGGTTTGAAACTTGTAGCGGAAGTTACAGCTGCAACCCCTTTACCACAAGAAGCTGGATTTCTCTTCAGCTTTTTCAGATTTTTTGGAGCTTTTTAGAATCTTTCCTTTTCTCTTTTGTTTTTTCTTTTTTCTTTTTGTCGATTTTTGTCGATATTTTTTTGTAAAAGCTACTGCAGTATCTAAGAAAACCCTGCAGAATTAACTAGAAAAGAAGAGTACAAAAGTTTTTTGTGTTCAGATTGTAAGAAGAGTACAAAAGTTTTTTGTGTTCAGATTGCTCTGATACCACTTGATGTAACCCAAGATCTTCTGAACAAGAAAACAATCTTTTCATATATGAATTTCTGATAGAAGTCTGCGATTTTGCTAAGAATTTTCGATGGGAGAAGAAGAAAACAGGATAGAGTATTCCAGATCTAGAGAATTAACTCTATAACGATTCAGGAACAAACAACTTTTAGAGAATTAACTCTGTAGCAATTCAGTTGTTCAATGAAGAACAGAGATTCACTTTTGCTAGGAAAAGAGATAAAAACTTTAGAAAACTTTTATTGATAAAAACTTGGATGATCTAAAAGTCTGAGAATACAAAGCCTTAAATAGAAAAACTAAAACCCTAAAACTAAACCAAAGTGGCGAAAATTTCCTTCCCAAAAGGAAGAGGAATTTGGCAGAAGAGGCCCAAAATTGGGCTTAAAATCAGACCCAAAATAATAAACTAATCTAAGCTTTAAAACCCAATTAAAACCCATAAATAATTCGATTAAACCAAGTTGAAAACCGAATGGTTGAAAGCCTTGGTCAAATCTTGGTTTGCTTCTTGATCTGAAATCTGAATTGGTTTTGAGTAAACCAATGTTGCAATCTGGTCCTGAAGCCTTCTTGTCCGAGATCTGGTAACAGGCCCATTAGAGAAAACAAATGGATCTTGACCATCTTCATCTTCTTTGGTCGCCATATCCAGCCCCATTCTCCATGCTCTCTTCATCTTCACTATCACTTAGTTCCAGCTCAGCCTCTTGATCAGCCTGTATTGCATCAGGATGGTATTGTACAAATAGCTATGATCCAAGAATGTACTGCAGAGGAAGAAGCATAACTCTTTTAATGAAGAGGTTGATGAGCAATTGGAAGGGTTGATCAATAAATATGCATATATATTTGAGGAACCAAAAGAACTACAACCTTCAAGGGGTATTCTTGATCATAAAATTCCACTGATGGAGGGTTCTAATTCAATAAACCAGAGGCCTTACTTGTATACCTTATACCCGAAGAATGAAATAGATAACATGGTAAGGGCATTGGCTGATTCAGGCACCATTCATGGTAGTTCAAGCCCTTATGCTTAACCTATGATATTGGTAAAGAAAAAAGATGGTTCCTGGAGCTTATGTGTAGACTATAGGGGATTGAACAACATGACTATTAAAGACAGATTTCCATTCCCTTGACAGAAGATTTGATGGATGAGTTGGGTGGATCAAAGACATACTCAAAGATTGACCTTCGAGCAGGTTATCACCAGGTCAGAATGGATCCAAAAGACATTTCATAAAATGGTTTTCAAGACTCACAATGGTCATTACGAATATGTAGTAATGCCATTTGGTCTTACAAATGCTCCAGCAACGTTTCAGAACTTAATGAACTCGGTTTTTTAACCATTTCTGAGGAATTTTGTTTTGATATTTTTGGATGATATATTGGTGTATAGCCGATCAAGAGCAGACACATGAAACATTCGGAGGAAGTCTTTGCGGTTATGAGAAGTAAATGCTTGTTTGCTAAGAGGAGCAAATGTGCATTTGTTACCAGCAGATTGGAATATTTGGGCCACTATATTCAGGCATAAGGTATTTCTACAGATCCTAACAAGATCAAAGTTGTTGCAGAGTGGTCTCAACCTCAAAATTTGAAACAATGGAGAGGATTTTTGGGTTTAGCTGGATACTACAGAAGATTCGTTAAGAATTTTGGTGTGAATGCAAGACCATTAACTGCCTTGACAAAGAAAGATGCGTTTACATGGACTAAAGAAGCTACATAAGCTTTCAAGAATCTGAAACAGACTTTGTGTAAAGCACCAGTACTTGCTTTACCTGTGTTTGATAAGCAATTTATGGTGGAGACTGATGCAAGTGGTAGTGGAACTGGGATTATTTTGATGCAAGAGGGTCATCCCTTGGCATACATAAGTAGACAATTGAAAGGTAAACAACTTCACTTATCTATATATGAGAAGGAGTTATTGATTATAGTCTTTGCAGTTCAAAAATGGAGGCTTTATCTACTTAATGATCATTTTATCATTAAAACGGATCAAAGAAGTCTGAAGTATCTTCTGGAGCAGAGATTAAACATGCCAATACAACAACATTGTTCCCAAAGTTGCTGGAATTTGATTATGAGATCCAGTATAAGCAGGGGAAAGACAACTTAGCCGCATATGCCTTATCAAGAATGGATGGTTCTGAAGTTGTACATATGGCAATGCTGTTCTTGAATGTGATTTCATAAAGATGATTCAGGAAGTTTATGAGACATATGCAGTGTGTAAAGGAATCATAGAAGATCTGAAGGTTAAGGCTTAGTCTCATAAGCATTATTCTTGGTCAAAGGATATCTTGAGAAGAAAGAGTCGGATTGTTGTTCCGAATGAAGTGGGATTGAAAGAAAAAATACTAAAATGGTTATATGCTTCTAATGGAAGTGGTCATTCAGGTAGAGATGCCACACATCAGAGGGTTAAGGGTTTGTTCTATTGGACGGATATGATGAAAGAGATACAACAATATATAAGGAGTTGTGGGGTTTGTCAGCAATGTAAATACGAAACAACAACAACTCCAGGTTTGATGCAGCCTCTTCCAATACCTGAGACAATATGGACTGATATTTCCATGGAATTCATAGAGGGATTGCCTCTATCTTTTGGGAAATTAGTTACGTTTGTTGTCGTGGACAGGCTTACGAAGGCAGCTCATGTCATGGCTCTAAGCCACCCTTACACAGCTGCAACTGTAGCTCAAGCCTTTCTCGACACTGTGTTTTGCTTACATGGCATTCCCAGGTCCATTGTAAGTGATCGTGATACTGTTTTTATCAGTGAATTCTATAGAGAATTCTTCTTATTGGAAGGAGTTGAGTTGGATTATTCTACAACCTATCATGCTCAAAGTGATGGGTAGACTGAGGTTGTAAATAGAGGTCTTGAAACGTATTTGAGGTGCATGACTAGTGATCGACCATTTCTCTGGAGCAAGTGGCTTCCTCTAGCAGAGTATTACAATACTACCTACCATACAACCATGAGAATAACACCTTATGAGGTTGTTTATGGACAGGCACCGCCAGTACATTTGCCTTTTCTTAAGGTAGTAGTTGTGGAAAATTCGTTGCAGGAAAGAGAGAATATGTTGTTGATTTTGAAGTTTCACCTCCTAAGAGCTCAACATTGTATAAAACAGAATGCAAATTTGCATAGAACTGAGTGATCCTTTGAGATTGCGAAGTTTGTCTTTGTGAAACTACAACCTTCTAGGCAACAGTAAGTTGTAACAAGACAAAAATAACAAGCTCTCGCTAAAGTATTTTGGGTCTTACAAGATTATTGATCGATGTGGGAAGGTAGCATATAAGTTGGAGTTACCACCTACAACTCAAATACATCCAGTTTTCCACGTTTCTCAGTTGAAAGTCTTGGTGGGTAATTTTCCTACATCAACACAGTTGCCTACTGTGACTACGAATGTGTTAGTAAAACAACCTAAGAAAGTGTTGCAGAGTAAGATGGTGAACATGCAAGGAAAAGCTGTAACAATGGTTTTGATGAAGTAGTTGAATCAACCACGGGAAGAGGCTACGTGGGAGTTGATTACGGAAATGGCCAAGATGTTTCCATCTTTTGAACCTTGTGGTCAAAGTTCTCCTATTGGGAGGATCCGATACAGTGAATGAGTAAAGGCAACGACTAGAAAATGTGGAGACTTATTATCAGAAGTTAATAAAAGACGTGTGTCAGGCTGTGATTGGAAGATGGAGGTTGTTGCAACGGAACAAATAAGAAGAAGAAGAAGAAGAAGATGAACATTTTGATTCATTCTCATACTTTCACACAGAAAGTTGTAATTCTTTGATTCTTTCTTCTTGGAATATATGGATAATTTCTCATTGTTTTGTTGAGAGTCAACTCTAGTGATTTCTCTCAACAGGTGAGATCGAATCTGTGTTTGTTTGAATATTGATTCGATGGATTCCTTAATCGAAAATCGATAACTCCATTTTCATTATCAAATGCTAAGCTTTCAATGAATCCAAAGAAATGCATGGTGTCATTTTGAGAAGCAACTAACAACCAAATAACCGAAGAGTCTTACATAGAAAGTAATCAATTAAACGAAAAACCGAAAAGGAGAAAAACTAAACTCCCCACTTAAAAATCTGACGATTAAAAAATTAAGTAAGGCTACTTCAAATCACGATTTTAGCTAAAAATAAACTGATATACAGTATGTAATGAATTTGAAATAGACACAAAACTTTGTTCACCGAGTTTCTGGTCTCAAACCGGTACGTCTCGGGTGGGATTCATTTCTCATAACCTTCCACTATCAATCAAAAGAACACAACACCTCTAATGGAGGTTTCTTGCTTTGTTATAATTTATGAATAAGAAAAAAATAAAAGGGAAAAGACAGTAACCCCCAAGAAGCATACACCAAGTGCACAAAGACTTGAATTTCATTTCTTCTCCCTTAGCGTTTTCACACTCCCGACTTCTCCATACCTCATCTATCTTTGTTATATTTCTCTTCTCCCTTTTAGTAGATGTTCACTCTCTTCTTGGTCTTTTTTTTGGTGACTACCTCTCTCTTTATACTTAGAGAAAAGAAAACCCTACCATTTGGATCCAAGTAAAATTAGCCCACTTAGAGAAGGTAATTATATAGACATAAACCCACATAATCCCACATCCACCTTGGGCATTGATCATTCTTAGCGCATCATTCCTTGGTAGTATCTTTTGCCAGCTTTAGCCACCGGGTACTGCACTAGACTTGACCAGTCTATTACCGGACTTCACCAACATGAATCAATCCTCTACTAGAGTTCAACAAAATGCTCCCAAACTTCAACAGTCTCCTCCAGACTTCGCAGTCTCATTCCAGACTTCGCAATCTCCTTCCAGACTTTGCTGTCTCCTTTCTGACTTCACAGTCTCTTGTCTGATGCTTTTAAATGCACGAGCCTACACTGAAAGACTAACTTATCTTCACTTATGTCCCTTTAATAACCACTCTAACTCATACATATGAATCTTCTCCTCTTCTACAACATTCTTCCAATGGTTTGATTATTCATGGCTTCCTTACACATCTTAGGCTTTTCCATGCTAAGCTCTTTTGTAGAATCCATTTCACCATCTTTAAACCTAGATGGTGGTCTGATTTCTTTCCTTTCACATTCTTTCACCAACAAACAATCACAAATTGAAGATTCTGACCGATATTCCTCTTCGCTCCCTTAGAAATCTAGTTTCTTTGAATTTTCAAATCTTCCTAAAGAGTCTCCACTTTAAGCTGATGACTCCCTTGTCTCAAGACCGTATGGAGTAAGTCTTTGAATTAGGTTTCCACTGAATGACACATGTTTTGACATCTTCTTCCTTGCTTCTTTCTCACCTCAAGAAGCATTCTCTTCAACCTTAGGAATTGTTCTTCGTAGATAATAAAGACCCTTGTGATACTTTCCTAAAATCATCCTTTTATTATCCTTGTAGAAGTGCATCATGAAATCACTGCCTCTATATTTACAACCAAACATCTCTAACATCCCATAAAAAATCAAATTTCTACTCACCTCCAGCATGTATTTAACATTCTTGAGTAAACCATATGGGTTCTTAATCTAAATTTATGCCTTCATGGTATCTTGGATGCTAACAGTTAATACCATAGGTTACTCAAGCTCTTTTACATAATACGCAGTATTTAGATGTCTCTTTCTTTCTAGACATTCCCTTTTCCAATGCCTTTCATCTCCACAAGTAAAACAACCTTCCTTGATGTTCCTATCAAACCGAGGCTTCGATGAAAACCTTTATTTTCTCTTAGATCGACCTCTCCCATGATTTGAGTTTCACACTCCTTTCTCTGTTCTTCCATGAACTTCTTACTCGAAAATTCTTCTCAGCCTTCTTTTGATCAATCTTTACATCTGATCTTCTTCTTGCTTTTCCGATTCTGACAAAATGGAAAAATTTTCTTAAGAACTGAGAGCAGCCCTTGTATCACTAACTTACATATCATCTTATACTTCCACATTCCAAAATCACCCTTGCCATAAAACTTTTTGATCTCAAATCTTCTCATGGTTTGTTCCTTAACTTACTCATACTTCTCCTTGCATGTACACAAAGAGACAATACTAGAGAGATTAAGAAACAACTGGTGACACCAACCTATCAAGACTAGATAAGATACTTTGCCTCTTGTTCTGTCTTGTTATCTACCTTGTAAACCGCCCTGTGCACAAATCTATCATTTCCTCTATGCTCTGATATCACTTGTTGAGGATATCTCAACCCCGATTTGTGCTTTGAATTTAGACTTAGAGGATGTGATGAACGTAAAATAGACCCAAAAGCTTTGTTCACCGAGTTCTTGGCCTCGAATCGGTACGTCTCAAGTGGCACTCGTCTCCTACAACCTTCCATTATCAATCAAAGGAATACAACACCTCTAATGGAGGTTTTTCGCTTTATTACAATTTTTGAATAACAAAAAAGAATAGAAAAAGATAGTAATCCCAAGAAGCACACACCACTTTGTTCTTCTCTCTTAGCTTCTTCACACTTCAACTTCTCTCTACCTCACCAATCTTAGTTGTATTTCTCTTTCTCCCCTTTTGTGGATGCTCACTCTCTTCTAGTTCCTCTTTTTTTGGTGGCTACTTCCCTCTTTATACTTAGGGGAAAGAAAACCCTAAGTAAATTATTTGATGATATAAGATTAACTCACTTAGAGAAAGTAAATTATTTGATGATATAAGAGTTTGATCCTCAAAATGGAAATATTATAAAATGTATATATAGTTAAATTATGTATTATACATATATAGTAGACGTTCAAACAAAAATTAGACAAATTAGATATTTAAATTAGATATCTAATTGGATTATTATTATTATTATTATTATTATTATTATTATTATAATAATAATAATAATAATAATAATAATAATAATAATAATAATAATAATAATAATAATAATAATAATAATTATTATTATTATTATTATTATTATTATTATTTGAGTTAACTAAAAGCATTTAATATCTAATTTTTTTTTCATTTTTATACATGCTGTATCACTTATTTTAGCCAAGTCACTTTTTTCGATAGATTGACTGTGCTAATGATATGTGTTAAACATTCTTCACAAATATAATATTGGATTATTGAGTTTTTTTAATGTTTATGAACTTTCTTTATTTATAATATTATATCAATGAAATAGAAGTTTATAACATATCAAAACCCTCAATTAAATCGAATATAACACAGAGACATATGAAAATAAATTAAAAATATTAATTATGAGATAATATTTTCTACTATTACAAATTTGTAGATATATGATACATGATTGTACATTTTAACTTATATAAAAAATAAATGTATTATTCATAAAAAATAATAATACACATAATTATTTAATTCATACACTTGTTATACTAAAAAGTACATAAAAATAATATTTAAAATTTTTTAAAATAATCTAATATATTAAAACAAAGTCATTCTTTTTATCTATTTTAAAAATTATCATTTAAATTTGGACCTATTCACAATCATTAGAAATAATTATAATTGGCGAGAAAAAAGAAATAATTATAATAATCATTATTATTTAATTAACAATATAATATAAATATTGCTAACCCTATGTTATATCCTCTACTCCCATGTACAATTAAATTCTATAGAATTATGATATTATTATTAGTAAGTTTATACATCATACATGTATCAATATTTATATAGTTAACGTGTTAGCATACATATATTGATAAATATATGATAATGTTCAATACAAGGCTATAGATTCAATCATATATTATTGGTTTTATAATAAATTGATTTTTATATATCTATACTATAGTATATATGAAAATTATATTATTTTTAGTAGAAATGAACATGTGTAAATTAGGGTTAAGTGTTCGTGATATTGTTCACGTTCGGATCCCGAATTCTAGCTCTATAGAATCTGTTCTGGTTTTTAAAAAGTTCAGTTTGGGTATTTTAGGTCGGGTCAAATTTTATTAAACTATTTAAACCCCGATATATCTTATACTTTTTTGGGTTCAGCTATTTTGGGTTTTTCGGATTCGTTTTCGTTTTTCTTCAGATTTCTCCAATTTTCAGATATTTCAGGTTTTAATCGAATATTTCGGGTTTTTCTGATTTTTCGGTTGTTTCAAGATTTAGGTTCAAGATTTCCGGATCAACAAAGACAAATATACAAATATAAGGGTATAAGGATAAAGATGTATGTAAATGATTGTGGAAAAGTTTGGGGCGACCGTATACTACTTCGAGTTTCGGGTTTGGTTCGAGTAAAATCTGAAACTCGAAAATACTTTAGCATGGAACCCGTTCGGATTATTTTCACATGTTTTTCTGGTTCGGAGTAATGATTTTGTTATTAAGAAAATAAAACGTAAAAAGCTAATCTCATTTTTATAAACATTTTCAATATACCAAATTATTTTTAAAAAAAAGTATCCACAAAATTTTATTAATTCGCATAAACAAAAAAATTTTAATGATAAAATTTAAACAATCTAAAAGAAATAAAATTATGTTTGTTAAACCATTAATATTTTCAATTAATTAACATAATTTTATCACATATAAACATTTTCCTAATAAAAAAATTAAAAATAATAACAATATGTAAAAATTGTTTACAAAATAATATATAATAAACGTATGTATAATAAAAAAAACATATTCGCGCATAGCGCGGAATCAACTCTAGTATCATTTAAAAAAAGAGTGAATTTGTGGGATAAACAAAAAATACATTAATTAAGTTTTGGTTTGTTAATAAAACTAATAATATTAGATTTGATGTATTATACGAAAATATCCCTATTTCATTTGAAATAAAAGCGATAAAATAGTTAAAATGTTTTTGGACAAAAAATTATGGGTGTCATTTAGTTAAATAATGGTTTTTGAATGTATATACAACTTAATTTCTCTTAATAAGTTTTATAATTATTGTCACATGTAAAACGCGGATTAAATCTTAACGTGAAAACAAAAGAAAATACAGTTAAACCTCTATAAATTAATACTGTTGGAAAGATGATATTTTATTAATTTAAAGAGTTAGTAATTTATCGGAACATTATTTTGCGCAAAACTTAACTTGAAATTGAAAACTATTGGTTTATCGAGATATTAATTTATCGAGTATTAATTTAGAAAGATTATACGGTACAAAGATCGAGGAATAAAACCAAATTAATGTCGTATTTTAAGTTGAAGTGCCGCTTCCCTCTCAATATTGTTCTCGTTCACTCA
>OVAN01016766.1:0-10395 GCA_900406275.1 Anastatica hierochuntica
CACGAGAGTGGATTGGTCGATAATGAGGGGATCCTTGACCGGGGAATAGCTATAACCGTTTAATAAAGTCTTAGGAAAGTCATTACTTGCTTAAATTGAACCCGAACCAATGGCCATTATCTTGAGATCCACTTTTCTCTTATTGCTTAGAACTTATTTGTTTTGTGCTTTGCTTATTGCTTTTTAATTATTGCTTTTACTTATTGCCTTTCTTTTATGCACTTGTTCATGATTGCTACTTTTCTAAGGATAGATCTAGTAGAGACTTGTGACACCTCTAACTAGGTTGCTCCCTAGACTAGTTTTTCTAGTATCATTCTCTTTGTTTAAACTCTTCTAAACTATTCAATCCTTGGACGATACCTTTCTTACTACAACTAGACCCCGTCAATCTTGCGGGCTAGGAGCGGTTGTTAGGTTATTACAAATTTAAAACCCCGACAGTCAGCAGAAAGAACTTCAACCTCGTAAATTTCTTTCCAAAACAATGTCAAACCTCCACTTAAACCAATAGGATCAACAGTAACAATTTTATCGTAACCAAGATTGTTTCTCAAACCATCAACATACTTAAACTTTTGTTTCCTTTCCATCAAAAAAAAGAAAATTCGGGAAATGATCTCTGCGTGTTTCCCGAAAACGACGAACCGCCTCGGTGCTTCCAGCTCCTTGGCAGTTCCAGCTCATAATACTCATTGGAACTATAGCAGCTTCAAAACCGCCTCGGTGCTTCCAGCTCCAGCTCCAGCTTCCAACTCCGTATTTTCTTGGTGTTTTGGAGATTTTGTAGCGGAGATATCTAAGTTCAAAGTTGCCTTTCGTTTATTGAGAGAGTCATTGAGATCGGTAAGCGTTTCATGACCCAAAACATTAGCATCATCTTTCAGAATAGTGCATGAAGACTTCGCTCTAGTTTGAGTCTTTGTTTTCCATTAGGGAGGACAACGACAAGCCAATTTCTTGGTTGAAGCAGTTCCGGACAGAGTACCTTTTCAGAAAGGTAATATTTGTTGACCCGTAGAACTGTCAGCTTGAAAGGGCATTGATGAACAGATTCTTAAAGACAATTCTTCTTCAGGTTCAGGAAGTTGTCCAAAGGTAGGATTGGAGATAACTGGTTGATCCCCATGAATAGATTCACGTCGAAACTTGGAGCTTTGAGATTCAAAGTCGAAGATTCTACCCACAGTTTTGCTAGCTTGAAGTATAATCTTAGGTTTTTTGGAAGAGGATGTTTTTCCCTTCTTCAATAGATTGATGTACCCTTTCGATGCACGTTAAACGTTTAGTTGGGCCAGCATGAGAAATATATTGTAGAGCCGAGCGGTGGTCTTCTTTTGAGACACTTGGAAACAGGGGAGGAATCCCAGAGGCGGATCCATGAGAGGTTCCATACGCCTATCACTCGTTGATTTCCCCTGAAAAAAATATCCTTCTAGTTCAGAATCACTTCCAAATTGTTGACGAATTATCACTTGTGACAGTTTTAACAGAGGACAATGACTCTTGCCCTGAGTTAAGCGAAGACTGTAGAAACATCTCTTCTGGATTCGTTCGTACTCATAGTTCACTAGAATAGAAGAACCATCGCGAAGTTTTAGAGATCTTGATTTCAGAGCTTGTTTCATTATGTCATAATAAATCTTGACTCGGACATAGTCAGTTTTCTGAGAGACGTCGAGGTCATATTCTATCACATCAACTCTGCCAATCTCTTCTCCGAAGCAGTTGATAGTTGAAGTGGTGAAGATCGATCTCGGGATGTTACTTATTTTAACCCACAAATCCATGGATAATAAGTAATCTGGTGGGGGAGACTCTATCCAGCATTTTAGGATCATTGTTCAGTTGTTGAAAGACCAAGGGATATCTTACATAACCATCAAGAGATCCTCTTCGCGTTGAAACAAAAACTGGAATTTGTCTCGTGATAGAGCTATACCTATGACTTTATCATAGACTCTCCATAAGTCAGACATAGTCTCAGTCATCGTAGACATGACTGAGCTTCAGGATTGAGTAATCTACCCATCAAACTGATTGAGTTGTCGCAGAAAACATGGAACCGAGGGCTATCAGGTAACTCAATGGGCTCATCATCTACTAAGTTGATTGAATTCAAAGCTAAGTGATACGATCTGGGATCCAACTCTGAACTCGAAACCTAATGGCACGGATGATATGAACGAAACGACACTGATCTAGCGATGAGAATGGTTGTGCGATGGAGTGATCTTCGGATCAAGGGGCTGGAAAGTGATGGAATGATGATATGGTGAAGGTGAACGACTCAACCAAGGAGTGGAAAAAATGGTTGCTGGTTTGTAGAGGCTCTAGGGTGATGATGGTCACGTTAGAGACTCGGATTCAAGCCTAGAATCGAAAACAGTTGAGAGAACAAAGTTTTTGCTGAAATTTCATTTCGCGTTCATTCTCTGCCTTTCTTTTACAAGGGGCACGAAAATTTAAAGGAAAATAAAGGAGGCACATGAGCCTTAGGGTTTCGAAACATACCCTTAGGAGAAACAACAAGTAGTTTTTAAAATAAAGAAAAACAACATGATATCTGAATTAAAACAAAATAAAACAGCACGTAGTGTGTTGTTTGGACACTTAACCAAATAACTCACTAAATAACTTTATTGAAAGTAACTCATCCTGCCTCGTTAAAACCTTAATGTTCGGAAAATCCAGGGTGGGATAAAACCGCACATTTAAGGAAAAAGAGTACAGCTATGAGCACATAGCTATTCAGTAAAATTACTTGGTTTTTCTTGCGGAATATGGGTGAATATGTTGTAGATAGCAGTGGCTTGTTGATCATCCATTTCCGTGCGAATCAGGGCTCGGACATCCTTAACCAACTCCTTAGCTTTTGGTCGTGTTACTGTGGCTTCTGGAGCTAACTCCTTGGTCTTAGATTGTGTGATCCTTCCTTCTGGATCAGGTGCATCTTCCTCCGAGCTTGAGCTAGCTATGATCGTATCATCCTCTCCCTCTCGAAAGGGATTTGTCCTCAGATCTGAATCTGCAACATAAGGAAGCAAGTCAGAAAAATTGAAAGCACTTGAGGTATTATACTTACCTTGGAGGTCAAGTCTGTAGGCATTGTTGTTGATCCTTTGAATTTCTTCAAAAGGACCATAAACTCTTGGCATTAGCTTAGATTTCCGCTCTTCTAGAAATCGGTCTTTCCTCAGATGAATCCAAACGAGGTCTCCCACTTCAAATATCATATCCTTGCGTCCCTTGTTGGCATGTCTAGCGTATAGCTTGGTCTTTTTCTCAATGTTTTCTTTGGCTTTGGCATGAAGTCTGCGTACATACTCAGCTTTCTTTTTCCCATCTAAGCTGCTATGTTCCTTCAAAGGCAAAGAAACCAAATCTAGAGGAGACAAGGGGTTGAATCCATAAACTATTTCAAATGGAGAAAATAGAGTAGAAGAGTGCTTAGCGTGGTTATAGGAAAATTCGACATACGGTAGATACTCTTCCCATGATTTCAGGTTGCTTTAACCATGGTTCGTAAAAGGGTTAACAGCAATCTGTTGACTACTTCTGTTTGACCGTCTGTCTGAGGGTGGCACGTGGTAGAGAATGAAAGTTTGGTGCCAAGTTTCGCCCATAGGGTGCGCCAAAAGTGAGACAAGAACTTGGTATCTCGGTCTGAGATTATCACCCTAGGCATTCCATGAAGTCTCACTACTTCCCTGAAAAACAAATTGGCAACACTAACCGCATCATCTGTCTTATGGCTGGCTATGAAATGTGCCATCTTGCTGAACCTGTCAACAACCACAAAGATAGAATGTCGACAATTTCTGGTACGAGGTAAGCTAATGACAAAATCCATGGAGATGTCAGTCCAAGGGTGAGAAGGAATAGGTAAAGGTGTATATAACATGTGTGGTTGAACTTTGCTTTTGGCTATTTTGCACACGGCACACCTGGAGCACATTTTCTCCACATCCTTCTTGATATGTGGCCAGTAGAACTGATCCTGAAGACCAAGTAAGGTCTTTTTCACGCCAAAATGGCCAGCAAGTCTTCCGCCATGTGCTTCTCGTACTAGTAACTCATGGATCGTGCTAGTAGGAATACACAATCGGTTTTGATAAAAGAGATAGCTATCTTTCCTGAAATAACTCTCAAAGGCAAACTTATAGCATTAGGAATAATAATCCTTGAAATCTGAATCAGACTCATATAGTTCTTTTACCAAATCAAAACCAATCAATTTAGAACTTAAGGTAGAGAAAAGAGAATACCTCCTTGACAATGCATCAGCAACTACATTGTTCTTACCTTTTTGTACTGGATAACGTATGGAAAAGTTTCTTTGAATTCAATCCATCTACCATGCCTTTTGTTGAGCTTTTGCTGGCCTTTGAGATGCTTAAGGGATTCGTGGTCAGTGTGAATAGCGAATTCCTTAGGCCACAAGTAATGTTGCCATGTCTGCAATGCTCGTACCAAGGCATACAACTCCTTGTCATATGTTAGATAATTGAGATTAGCTCCTCCTAACTTCTCACTGAAAAACGCAACAGGCTTCTTTTCTTGGGTAAGTATTGTGCCAATACCTACACCAGAAGCATCGCATTCAAGTTCAAAATTTTTACGAAAATCAGGAAGAATTAAAAGAGGGGAGTTGATAAGCTTCTCTTATAAGGCATTGAAAGCCTTTTCTTGTGCGTGTTCCCATCTGAAACCAACATCCTTCTTGATTACTTCTATGAGAGGTGCGGCCAGAGTGCTGAAGTCACGCACAAACTGTCTGTAAAATCCAGCCAAACCGTGGAAACTCCTAACCTCACCCACGGTTATAGGTGTTGGCCAATCACGGATTGCTTTGATCTTCTCCTCATCTACCTTAACTCCATCTGCACTTATAACAAAACCTAAGAAAACAACTTCATTAGTGGAGAAATAACACTTAGTAAGATTGGCATAAAGCTTTTCAGATCGTAATACTTGTAAAACAGATCTATTATGCTTTAAATGTTCTTCCAAACCGTGTCTATAGATGAGGGTATCATCGAAGTAAACCACCACGAATACTCCGATGAAATCCCTGAGGACATGGTTCATGAGTCTCATGAAGGTGTTGGGAGCCTTGAAGAGTCCGAAAGGCATGACCAGCCACTCATAAAGACCATGCTTGGTCTTAAAATCTGTCTTCCATTCATCTCCTTCCTTCATGCAAATATGATGGTAGCCACTCCTTAAATTTGTTTTCGTGAAGATAGTAGATCAACAGAGCTCATCTAGCATGTCATCAAGGCATGGGATTGGATTTCTGTATTTGACTGTAATGTTATTGATGGCACGGCAGTCAACACACATCCTCCAGGAACCGTCTTTCTTGGGTACCAGTAGAACAGGAACCGCGCATGGACTAAGGCTCTGGCGTACGTATCATTTGTCCATGTATTCAGTGACTTGTTTCTCCAACTCCTTAGTCTCATCGGGGTTGGTTCTGTATACAGGTTTGTTGGGTTGAGGAGCACCTGCTATCAAGTCTATCTGATGCTCAATGCCACGAATAGGAGGTAGTCCTGATGGGATGTCTTCTGGAAAGACATCACTGAATTCCTGCAAAAGATTCGACATTCCTGAAGGAAGCTCAAGAGGATCATTAGCACTGACTAGGGACTCCTTATACATTATCATAAAGACAGGTAATTCAGAATCAATACAATCAGAAACTTCCCTGGCATTAAGGTATAGAACCGAACCGTTAGAAGGTTCCTTTTCTGGCGTGGATTTGGACTTGGCTTTGAGCTGATCCTGGTAAATTTCATGAGGTGTCATGGGCAGTAAGGTCATCTTTCGGCTTTTGTGGTTGAATGTCTGCTTGTTGGTGAATCCATCATGTTGGACATTGCGATCTGATTGCCATAGTCTTCCCAACAATACATGGTTGGCCGTCATTGGTATAACGTCACATAGGATCTCGTCTTCGTACCTGCCAATGGTTAGTGTAACCTTAACTTGTTTATTGATGTCACTACCTTTGCCATTGTCGAGCCAATGGAGCTTGTAAGGTCGTGGGTGTGGTTGTGTGTCTAGGCCAAGCTTCTTGACCATTTCTTCGCTTGCGGCATTGGTACAACTCTCGCCATCTATAATCAAACTGCACACCTTACCTTTAACAAAGCAGCGAGTGTGGAAAAAGTTTTCTCGTTGGCATGATTCCTCGGATTGAGATTCAACTGTAAGAGTTCTCCGAGTTACCAAGAGCTCTCCCACAGCAGGAGGTAGCTCTTCTTCTTCCTCATAGGTTGATTCTTCTTCTGAATTGAATGATTTCTCCATCGTCTCGTAACATAAACACCTTCTTGTTAGGACAATCACGAGAGTAATGTCCCATGCCTTGGCACCTGAAACAACGTACACCATTTAGAGGAGTAGTAGATTTAGATAATTTCAAACTTAACTCCCTCTTTCGCCACTGGAGGTGACGGTTTAATGTCTTTAGAAAACACATGTTTGGATATGGTGTGATTGTCTCTTGGCCGAGAGGTGTAGGGTGTGAATGAAGGCCGGATTGTACGCCTTTTGTTTTGAGCCTCAATGAGTTCGGCCTTGTGTACCATTTCTTCGATATCAGCGTATGATTGAAGCTCCAACTTTTCATGTATATCACGGCCTAGACCTCCTAGAAACCGAGACATGATCATGTATTCTCCTTCTTGAAGACCTGTACGAATCAACAAAGTTTCCGATTCCTGATAATATTCCCGGACAGACTTAGAGCCTTGGTTGAGGCGTCTAAGCTTGCCGAGAACTTCCCTATGGTAGTGGGTAGGAATGAACTTCTTTCGCATCTGGATTAGAAGCTGCGTCCAGGTAGTGATGGGAGCTTCATTGGCATGAAAATGGGTTAGACATAATTGTTCCCACCACAGCAATGCGTAGTCATTGAATTCTGAGATAGCTATCTTTACTTTGTTAGCTGGATAGGTACCTGCAACCAAAAAATTAGATTCCATCTTACGTTCTCAATCTAAATAAAGTTCAGGATCATTTAAACCAGAAAAAGAAGAGAATCGAATTTTAAGATGTTGATCTGCTGTTAAGCATGATCAACATCTCTACGAGGTTCACGGCCTCTAGCACGGATGGTGTTGCCATGTGAATGGTCTGAAAATTCTGGATCTTCATAATACGCAGCATCTTCTTCTAAGAAAACACATTGTCCTTCTATGGTTGTGCTTGGTCTATGATGGTGTGGAGGAAGAGCAGCAGCTCTTGTTCCTCTCGCATTTGCATCATCAAAAGGAAAAGGATTAGTGTTGTTCCGAACATCTTGAGATCGTTTGGACCTAGTAGATGTAAGTCTTGGCCGTTGGGTTGAGGTTCCAATGTGGCCTTTGCCCTTGTGCTGGCACACAACCTCAGAAGGTGTGGGAGTATGTGATGACTCCTCTCCAGTAGATGCTCGGGATTGAATCATCTCCTTAAAAGTGGTATCAACTTTTGTGTGGAGTTGATCCATCTGTTGACCTAATTGTTCATTGAGATGAGCAGTGATTTGAGTGGAAAGAGCCTTGGAGGACTTTTTGATCTGCTGAGCCACCATCTTGTTAAGGTTCTCCATGGCTTCAGGTGAAAGCTCCATGTTACCTGAAAAGAAAATCAAACAAGCTCACAGTAAAAAGTTCTTTGAAAAGAATTAATACACTTAACAGAAACTTTCTTCAGCTTGAAGCTAATACACTTAACAAGAACACACGCAGGCAGCAAGTGAAACAAGCAAAGCAAACAAAACAATTTCAATGAGGTTTGTTTCTACGATATCCCTAGTCAAATTTCAAAGCTGAAGCTAATACCAAGTAAGCAACCAAAACACGATGATATCAAGTTAAAACAGAAGGTAATGACTTAGTTTTGATGCAGCAAAACACGACAACAATAACAGCACACAGCAAGAAAAGACAAGCACAAGAGTTATCGATAAACAAGTTCAAACAAGGCAGTTTATGATCACGAAACAAGAGAGGCTGAATCACGGTTTTGAACAACTAAAACAGTAGCTATTCTCCACGTGATCACCTACAAAAGTTACAGAAAACAATTAGAAACCTTAACCAAAACAGAAGTTAACAAAACAGATCGGATTTCCTTTTTACAAAAGGAAAAAAAACAACACTTGTTAACTATAACTAAAAATCGAACACAGAGTAGGATGAGGGTTTGTATTTCTTAGCCTTTAGGATTCAGAGTGGCTCTAATACCACATGATACGATCCGGGATCCAACTCTGAACTCGAAACCTAATGGCACAGAAGATATGAACGGAACGACACTGATCTAGCGATGAGAATGGTTGTGCGATGGAGTGATCTTCGGATCAAGGGGCTAGAAAGTGATGGAATGATGATATGGTGAAGGTGAACGACGCAACCAAGGAGTGGAAAACAATGGTTGCTGGTTTGTAGAGGCTTAGGGTGATGATGATCACGTTAGAGACTCGGATTCAAGCCTAGAATCGAAAACAGTTGAGAGAACAAAGTTTTTGCTGAAATTTCTTTTCACGTTCATTCTCTGCCTTTCTTTTACAAGGGGCACGAAAATTTAAAGGAAAATAAAGGAGGCACATGAGCCTTAGGGTTTTGAAACATACCCTTAGAAGAAACAGCAAGTAGTTTTAAAATAAGGAAAAACAACATGATATCTGAATTAAAACAAAATAAAACAGCACGTAGTGTGTTGTTTGGACACTTAACCAAATAACTCACTAAATAACTTTATTGAAAGTAACTCATCCTGCCTCGTTAAAACCTTAATGTTCGGAAAACCTAGGATGGGATAAAACCGCGCATTTAAGGAAAAAGAGTACAGCTATGAGCACTTAGCTATTCAGTAAAGTTACTTGGTTATTCTTGCGGAATATGGGTGAATATGTTGTAGGTAGCAGTTGCTTGTTGATCATATATTTCCGTTCGAATCAGGGCTCAAACTTCCTTAGCCAACTCCTTAGCTTTTGATTGTGTTACTGTGGCTTCTAGAGCTAACTCCTTGGTCTTAGATCGTGTGATCCTTCCTTCTGGCTCAGGTGCATCTTCCTCCGAGCTTGAGCTAGCTATGATTGTATCACTAAGCCTAGTTGATCAGCCATTAGACTTGCTTGCTTTTTCCGGTGAACGTTCAAAGAGAAAAGGATTATGAATCTTGTGGGTAGTAAATCAATCACAATCACTTGACAATTACCCTTAATTGGACAATATTGTGAAACTCTCTTTATGGAAATCATTATTTGTAGAAATAGGAGAATTTGGAGAAAGAAAGACGAAGAAAAGAATGAGAGATATCAAAGAAGTAATGACAATATAAAATAAGGAAAGGTCAATAAAGTTGGTGATTGAGAATGATTGGGAAAAGGGAGGAAAAGAAGCAATCGTTGCCTTAGCCGATAATTGGAAAACCACTCTACTAAGGAGGGAATATTTTTAATAAAAGGAAACTCAAACCCTCTATTCTATCTAGAGGGGGCTGAGGAAAAAAACAAGTTTTTTTACATCCGAAGTACTCTGATTATGTCATAATGCTTGATAAGTACTCTGATCAGTAAAACGACGATTAGGGTTATTTGGCAATGACAAAGAGGACACGGTGGCTCCTCGTCGTTGGGAGTGCGAGTCTCCAATAAGATGAGTCTATGGTTGGATCTGGGAAGGGATATCAATTATTGGAAGGATATTTCCTAGGGGAATCACGGGAAATGGAGTTGGTCCATGGGATCTCAATTGGGACTATCGACGATGGAGAAAGTGGCGGTTGTCAGCTGAATTTCAAGCTCTGGCCAAGCTGTATCCCTCTGGCCTTAACCGATGGCATAGAAAGATGGATTGGCAAGTTGTCATCACCTCATAAGGTCACACAGCAGAAAACGGTTGATCGGATCTCGGAAAGGGACACTGTTTCTAGATCCTTTGGTTTCATCACAAATTCCTCAGTGGAGGATTGGTTCCGTTGGATATGGGTTTGTGGTAGATTTTCTATGTACAGCTTGCTTTTTAACAGACGCTCTAATGGGTTCGGATCAAAAGCTGGAATACTCCTCATGGCAAAAATAAGAGCCAAATTACTCTTCAAATAAATAGAATTATTAGGATTTAAAAAAAAGCGAAAATAATGGTAAATGACCAAAAAAAGAAGAGAAGTTATGTTATTTACAGACCCAACCACAGGATCCGATGGGTAGTTCGGATCTGTACCCGGATCCGATGGGTATTTGTTAATAACAGCAAAAGAAAACAAAAAATACACAAGTCTTTTTCATAAGATTTTTTCAAAAAACCGTCGACACACACACACACCCGCTTCTCCTCTCAATTATAGAAGAAAGAAAGCATAACTTGGAGAGATTTGCAACATTTGGTAAGTGTA
>OVAN01016767.1:0-10395 GCA_900406275.1 Anastatica hierochuntica
GCCAATTCAAGCATTAAGCACAGAGAAAAGCGAAGATCAAAAGTTAATTCCTAAATCTAACAACCTAAGAATCACTGAATCATGAAATCCCCTTTTTGAGAAACCCTAAACCCAACTAAAGATCTACTCACACATAGCAATCAAATCAACACAAGATGAATTTGAGANTAAAGATAAGAAATCTTCTCCAAAAACGAAGTACAGAAGAGTCGGATCTCTCTCGGAATTACAAAGTTCAAAAGTCTGCTCTAGAAATCGAAAATAGGATAAAACTGAAAAGAAAAAACGAGTCTAGGTTTTAGGTAAACATCCCGGTTCGTTTTAATCTTCGGTTTGTGTTTTCAGGTCTGGTGCGAAATCGGGACAAGGATCGATCGATCCATGTCCCTTCACAGGACAAGGATCGATCGATCTCTGTCCTTCTGTGAGGACATTTCTTTAGTCTTCTTGAGACTTTCTTCGATGCTTGAATTCCACTCCAAATGCGTTCTTTTAGTCCATTCAAGCTCTGTTCCTGTAAAAACATCAAAGAACAACAAACCGCGCAAAAACGATCCGAATACATACTAAAAACCGTAATTCTCGTATTAAAACCGTAGTAAAAACCGATAAAATATGAATACATCAACTACACCATTTCATTTGGTGTATAGGAAGGCTTGTCATCTTCCTGTTGAACTCGAGTACCAGGGGATTTGGGCTACGAAGTTGATGAATTTCAACATCAAGCCTGCAGTTGAGAAGCATATGATTCAGATCAATGAACTCGAGGAGATACGCTTGAATGCTTATGTGAACACGAGAATCTACAAGGAACGAACAAAAGCATTCCATGATAGGCAGATCATTCCACACTATTTCACTGCAGGAGATCAGGTACTCTTGTTTAACTCACATTTGCGATTGTTTTCCAGGAAAGCTCAAATCACGTTGGTCGGGACCATTTCTGATTGCTGAAGTTTGCCATATGGAGCTTTCGTTATTGAAGACAACGGACGAAGATTCACTGTGAATAGCCAAAGACTTAAGCCATACATTACAGACGCGCCACCCAAAGAAATAATGGGGATTCTTTTACTAGAGCCACCTGTCTTTTGACCGCATTATAGTCAGGCTCGAGACTTTAAACAAGCGCTGAGTGGGAGGCAACCCACTAGGTAGTTTTCTTTTTCATTTTAGCTAGTTTTGTAGTGTTTTTTTTAATGTTTTTGATTTTGGTGCTTTTGATCTTTTTGGTGTTTTTAGCTTTAGAATTGCAGAAAACAGGTTCCCGGACAGAATGACAAGGATCGATCGATTCATGCACCAGGATGGATCGATCCATGACATATTTACCCACCAAACAGAATCACAAGGATAGAACTCGAGGATCGATCGATCCATGACGGATTTCCATCCCCAAAAAGAATGCTAAGGATCGGTTGATCCTTGTCTAGGATCGATCGATCCTTGACACGAAAACACATTATATCACGCGACTCATCAAGTAAATTTCTCATAAACTCTTTTCAAACAAAACAAAAAAATCACCCTCTCAATCTTGTTTTTGCTCAAAACTTCACGGATCTGAGTGATTTGTGAGCCTAAAGTCATCAGATTTTCACCCTCTATCTTTCTATCTTATCAGTTTTCGCAAATTCGAAGGTATGTGTTCCCAATATCCACTTCAATTTTCATCACTTTTTAGGCTGAATTTGGGAAATTTTGTTTCTTAGATTTTTAATTGATGAGGAGAGCAGACTACGCCTTCGGAGATGCAAGCAGGCGTCCCAGAGCCAGACCAGGAGCCAGGCCTAGGATTTCTTGAGCAGCTCAATAGATTCTCTTTCCTTTTTCTTTTCTTTTGGTTTTGTTTTTCTTTTTATTTGGATTTTTCTTGTTTTTTGCTAATTACCCCTTCCTTGGATTTGTTTCCCACCGAGACGGTGTGAGATAAGTCTGGGGGAGGTTATTTATGCTTTTTCTTTTTCTTTTGGTGTGTTGTTTGAGTTATTTTATGTTTTATTGAGTCATTCTTATGGATTATTTGTGCTCTATGATGATTTTAGACTATTATCTATGCGCATTGCATTTCATTTATATTCTCATTGACCATTTCACATGAGCTTTTAGAGCAGGCAAACCGAATACCTGATGACCAAACTCCCCACCAGAAATCTCTAGAACTCAGGCATTTTTCTGAAACGTTTTTAACTCTATTTATCTAGCCTACTAATGAACTTAATGGCTTTGATCCAGGAAATTGAAATCAAGAATCAAACCCATCATTCTAGATTACATCCCCATTCTTCTACCACTCTTTTCGGTAATCCTGAGTGACCAGACTCATCTTTAGTCTGGCACCACACTTTCACTCTATCTCATTGAATCTCCACGCATTTATCTTTGATTTTATATGCACACATCTGTAAAAACAATGGAGAGAATAGGGTAGACATGATCCTTCTAATTACTTAGATAGGATTGAACGATTTATGGAAGGGCTTGGGAGGTCATGCAGAGATTCTTGGGGAGAATGTTCTAGTTGTCCTGAGTCTATGTGGTCAGCGAAAGTAGTGCGGAGTAAGGTCTACTGATATCATAAGATCCATTTTGTTTTGAAATTTTTCCCCGTAGACTTAATCTTCGTTTCCTTAACTTGAGAACAAGCAAAGATTCAAGTCTGGGGGATTTGATGTATTAACATTTTATAGGTTTTTATTGTGATTTTTAGTCGAGATATATGGTTTTTAGTATGTATTTGGCTCTCTTTGGAGCGATTTTGTGTTCTTTAGAGTTTTTACAGGTAACGAGCTTGAATGTTCGGAAAGATCGTATTTCGGACGGATTTAAAGATTTGAAGGAAGCATTTTTAAAGAGGTGAAAATATCCTGGTAAAATGACAGGGATCGATTGATCCCTGTCATGATTTGCAGACCAATTTTATGGAACCAAACCACCTTTTTGAGAACCGGGTTATATATCAAAATCCTAAACTCGTGCATTTTCTTTCATTATGCTGTTTTTCTGACTTGGAGAGAAACTATTGAGACTTGTAACCTTTGGGAGAAGAATCAACTTTTTTACTTCGATTCGGAGAAGCTTTATGAACCTTTCTCTTTGTTTTTGATCAATACAATCATATCTCCCTCATAATTGATTTGTGTTTGTTCAATGATCATGAGCGAGTAGTTCTATTGTTGGGTTTAGGGTTCTCACATAGGGATTACATGAATTGTTGACTTAGAATTGTTTGATTAGGGACTTAATCAATTGGATCTTCATTTGGGATTGTTCTTACTGTTGAAATTAACTTGATCACTTAGTTTATGAACATAGGTTGTTTAACGCATTGAAAGTGTTCAATTAAATGCTTGAATGAATCCTAAATGAAAAATTCATCTGAAGCCAATGGAAATTGATGTTTAAGTGAATTGTGAACTTATCAAACCTGTTTAGAATGCATCTTTAGAATTCAAAGAGTCAACGGAAGTTAGTCTTAAGGCTTCTATTACATAGAGAGTTGATACTAAAAAGTAGATTAATTCTATATTCGTGTTTGAGTTCAAGACGGGTTAAAACTTGTTCCCTGTTCAACCATTTGAATCAACAATGAAATATTTCCCTGAGAATACCCTATCTCCAGCTCTTCTTTGATTGGTTTACAACCCATTGTCATTTGTTTTCTTGCTTTGCTTCGTGATTTGTGATTTATTGCATCTTTACTAAATCATCTTTTTCGCTTTAACTCGCGTTTGATCTGAAGTTTTACGTGCTACCATTGGTCTCTGTGGATTCGATCCCGAACAATAACAACGTACTCATTTGTACTCTTGCAGTGTTTTCTCGGGCGAAAAATCTGAGCTATCAGTGGACAAGGACATTTTCTTGTGTGATACAGTTTTCCTCTAAAAAGGACATGAGGATGAATCGCGTGGAATGAAATGATTCAATCTAGCTATAGAACTACTAGACGGAAGAGTGTTCAACCAATACTCTAAAAAACTTTGCGATTATGACATTAAAACTCCCAGTTGGTTATAAGGTCATCGTTGGATAACCACTAATCATGAGGACAAGGATGATTCTTTGCATGACTCTAAGTAGAAGCATATTATCAGTCTGCTCCACCCAGCAGAAACATGGTGGGCTCATAACCCATACGGGAAGTCTTAGGAGAACATTATGTCAATTTTGTTTTGCTATCAAACTCAATATGAAAGTTAGTAGAGAAGTATAACAGAAGCGTGGTGGATCAAAACTCATAGTTTATGGAAAGCCGCAAAGGTGAAGGTTATCATTTTTTTCCCGCAAAGCTGAAGGTTATCACTTTTTCTTCAACATGATGCGACACAAGGATGTCTGCTATATAATGGATCATACCGTAACCGACCAACAAGGCACACAATAGAAGGGAAGTGTGTCAACTAGTGGATGAAGAGCATAATCTTTCAACAATTTCGGCATGAGTAATGTACCACATGGAAGGAACCGCATAATGAGATTTAAGACATACTTAATAAAGGACTAATTGATTTTTTAGGTTGTCCAAATTGATGACTCAATTGAGCAGAACTTTATGAAGCTAAAGGAGCATTTGACCTAATTTTGGCGTTGGTATTACCAAGGAAATGAATATTATATGTCATTTTCACTGATGCATCAGAAACATGGTTAGAATTGGTGCTCATGCACGAGCATAAAGTAAGCGCTTATGCATCAAGACAACTATGAAAGCACGAGACTAAATACCCTACTCATTATTTGGAGCTAGCTGGTATTTCCTCATAACATATGGTGTTGTTACCTATATAGGGAGAAATTTCATATATTTATGAACCATAAGAACTTGAATATGTTTTCACACAAGGTTATTTTAAATATTAAACAACGACGGTGGATGGAGTCATAGACTGATTATTATTTGGACATAACATATCATCCTAGGAAAGCTATTCATGTATAGGATGCCCTAAGTAGAAGGAGGGATGATGTGTCAAGCATACAAAGAATAATAACTGACAACAACCTTAGCTACCTTAAGTTTATGCGCTGGATAAACTAAGAAAATAACATTGAATTAAAGCTAGTAAACCGAACTGCCATGTTATGGAGAGTTAGAGAAACACAAAATGTTCTAGAAGGTGGTGTGATTGGCTATCGTACGATGGATAATGGGACGATCCTATATACGAATCGAATATGTGTGCTAGCAGATGAGGGTTTGAATGAAGAGATTTCGTAACACATAGATCAGCCGCGATTTTAAATATGTCTGAGGAATAATAAGATGTATCAAGATCTGAAAATGCGGTATGATTAGAATGGAATGAAAAAAGGTGTCGTTAACTATGTAGCATAATGATTTTTTTAAATGGTGAAAGCAGAGCGTGGATTCCCAAGCGGATTGTTACATAGTTTACCATTGGTAGAGTGGAAGTGAGATATGATTATTATGGATTTTGTTACTGGTTTACCAAGAACGACATTTGGAAAGGATGTCATATGGGTGATTATGGAAAGAGTCATCAAATCGTCTCACTTCTTAGCAATCAAAAAGATTTATGGAATAGATGTTTTAGCTAAGAAATATCTTCAGGAAATAGTCAAACTATATGGTATTCCAGTAAGTAACGTGACCGACAGAGACCCAAGGTTCACAATGATGTTTTAGCAAGCATTCCAGAAAGCATTGGGAACTAAGGTTCATTTGAGTACTGGCCTCCTATACAAATTGGACAATCAAAACGCATCATTCAACGCTAGAAGATATGCTAAGAGCATGTATGTTAGATTGGGAGATAAGTTAGATAAGCTATTCGGTCATGACTGAATTTGCATACAACAATAAATATCACTCAAGCATAAGGATGACACCATATGAGGCCATTTATGGATGATCGTTTCATACACCTAGGTGATGGACCGAAGTGGAGGAGCGACAAGATTTGGATCCAGAGATTTTTCAAGAGTTTGAGGGCCAAACATCTTTAATTGGAGATAAGTTTAAGGAGGCTATTGAAAGCCATAAAAGCTATTCAGAAAAAAAAGAGGAAAGAATGGAACTCAAAGTTGGAGATACGGTACATCTAAAAATAAGGACATTTAAGGGAATTGATAAGCTGAAAAAGCTTAAGAAACTCATACCACAGTACATCAGATAATATGTTATAAAAGAAATGATTGGTGTTGTAGCATATCGGCTGGATTTACATTAGAAATTGGCAGATTTCCACAATGTGCTTCATGTTTCAGTATTACGCAAAGTGATTAAGGAATTTGAACTTATTATTCCGCATCCACTCTTATACTTGGAAAAAATTAGACTATTCATGTTGTACCTTTTGAGACCGTAAGTAAACAAAAATTAAAGGAAATGGTATTTGTGAAAATTTTAATTTTTTGGCAAATGGATGAAATTTGAGAGACGATTTTGGAGTTGAAAAACCGGATGAAGATGGATCATTCATAGAAAAGAAGTGTCATCGTCTCAACTCAACAAACCTCCAAACTCTAAACGTATTTCCCACATTCTAAACTCAAACCTAATTAAGAGTGTTTTGGTAACTTTGGTTGAACTAAAACCTAGGGGTCGATTGGTAATGACTGTGATTGTAGGTTGTGACTGTAAACTTTTAAAACATTTGGTTGTAGACACTTTTGACTGTAAAAAATGTAACTGTTACTTTAGATATTTGATTTTTTCACAAGTTTTAATTTATCAATTAATAAAAAAATATAAATTATTCCATATTGGTAATTATTGATAAATTCATAATAACTAAAACCATATACATTAAATAATTATTTTATAAATAAAGAATTCTAATCTTTTAAAATAAAATTATAATAATACGAAATTGGATCATTTGCTTTTATAAGAGAAAGAGAGATTAAATAATTATTAATTGATCAACAAAATTTTGATCATTCTATTTTGTTAAAATTAGGAAATTAGATTTTAAGAAAATAAAATAAGGAAAAGTCATGTAAACATGACTTTAGAAAACAGAAGAATTCAAAGAGTAAAATTAAACAGCTTACGGTTAAGACTGTAGAGAAAAAAAAGAGGTAAAGTGTGATTGGCTTAATATTAACTGTTAAGATTTTAAAATCATTTAAAGTCTTCACAGCCAACATGCCGATTAACCCCCTAAGCTCTTCCCTCTATAGTCTATATAGAGGAGTCACACGTGGAATAGTTTCAAAAAGAGGCATATTGCAAAGTGATTTTCCGTTGATTTAGAAGAATTTAAGTGATGCTTTTGGTAAAGTTAGAAAGCTTACTTTTCCTGAATGTTTCGGTTGATCGAAATAAAGAACTATTTGTGTGACCTAAAAAAAGAAAAGGATTCGATACGTAGGACATTCTTCATGATTAAGCTTAGGGAAAAAAACTAGAATAACTCTGAAAATGATATAAATAACTAGAATAACACCAAAGATTAGAGAGTTAGTTTAATTTTTTTAATTCCTAGAGTACCCTTTGAACCATTTGATTTAAAAAACCTTATTACGAAAATGCCATTAATAAAATTCGCTGGAAAATAAAAACATTTCGGAAAAAATCTTTAGTATCGTTAGTTTTTCGAAAATGAAAAAATTTGTATACAAATTTATTTTTTGGAATCACATATTTGTTTTCTTGGCCACAGATTTATTGACATTTGCAAAGCCACACATTTATTGATCCGCCGCATATTTGTTTTTTTCCCACAGATTTTTCTTCCTATTGCTACAGAGTTTTAAATGTCTCACAGATTTTTTGCTGAAATATCAATGCAGATTTGTTTTATGTTACTATAGACTTAATTATTCGTCATAAAAAAAAATTTCAATAACTACAGATTTGTTTGTTTACCACAAATTTTTCAAGATAGATTTGTTTTTTATTTGAAAGAATTTCTAAAAACGACAACAAATATTTGTTTTTTGCTTAAAAAGTTTGTAGTTAAGCTATAGATTTATTTCGAAAAATTAACTACTAGACTGACATCATGTGGTGACAAATTTATTTTATGTGGCTACATATTTAAAAAATGTCACAAAATTATAATCTTATAGTACATATTTTCTCTTTTCATGATGCCACAATTTTTTCTCTTATTAGAATAGTGCAAAAATTTGTTATATAGTTGCTACAGATTTGTTTTGTAAATTACTAAATTAAACACAAGAAAAAACTGAAATTATATGGCAAAAGTTATCATCTTTGTACTTCTTATTAATTTTGTGTGTGTATATATATATATATATATATATATATATAAGTTCATGTTAAAACGTGTTTGATACAACTAACACTAGTAGTGGCATCACTAGAGGATCATAAATTATAATCAAATATCATATAACTTTGGAGTTGTATGAATTAGTGACATAACATTGAAAGTTTTTAGCTTTTATGTGGATTATTATTGTTGTGTGTACTGTTACATATGAGTTAAATAGTTATTATCTAAAACGAGTTAAATAGTTATTATCTAAAACATTGCATACATGTATATGTGCTAATGTCTTTGGTTCATTAATTTGATTTTTAATTTTAAAAATCTTATAAGCCTAATATCATTATGATCGATTTGACTTACCTCAACAAAAATGAAAAAGTGGTTCCATGCCACTTGTTTAAAGTTCAAGTTAGTAAAAAGTTAATTACTTTTCAAATTTCTTCGAGTTACAATACAACAATTGTTATTTTTATTTACAAAAGAAGACCACATACATGATTTATCACAATGAGAAATTATGTGGTAATTGTAAAAATAAATGTGTGCATCTAATCTCAATATGTGTAAAAAAATTACATTAATTAAATAAAAGTACATAATTAAAAATAAATGTGAAAAAATAATAAAACAAATATGTAACAAATGTAAAATAAATCTTTAGTAACTGTAAAATAAATATGTCACAACAATAACAAAAATATATACCAACGGTAAAATAAATCTGCAGTAACAGTAAAACAAATATGTAACAACTGTAAAAAATATCTGTAAATATTGTAAAACAAATTTGTAACTACTGTAAAAAAAATCTGTAATTAATGTAAAACAAATTTGTAGTAACTGTAAAATAAATTTGTAGTAACAATAGAACAAATCTGTAGCAACTGTAAAAATAAATATGTGGATTCGTAATGAAGGGTATTTTTGTAATTTTTCATTTCGTCTTCTACCTTTAGCCTGCGAAAACCCTAGCCGCCGCCTGCAATTTTTTCATCAAAATCTTAAATTTTTGTCTCTTTTGTTGTTTATCATCATAAATTGTAAATAAATCATATATAATCTCTTTTTAGGATCAAAACGAAACAAAAAACCACTTTTCAAAAGAAACAATTGATTGTAAACGAGAATCGCACCTCTTAAAACCAACCAAAATAGAAAAGTAAGTTACCAAGGAGATGAAGAAGAAGGCGGAGGAGAAGAGTGGTGGAGACGACGGAGGAGAAAAACGATGGAAGAGATGACATAAGTGGCAGTGGCGAAACGATGGAGAAGAAGAGAGCGTTGAAAGTTATTTTGTTTGGGATAATGAAATGAAAATTAGGTTTGAGGGAAATTAAAAAGAATTATTTTGAAAAAAAATCAAAATTACATTTTAGATAATATTTAGATAACTTAGGTTTAATTTTCATTTGAAAAAAAAATAGAGTTAGTCTAGTAAGTGGATGTTATTCTAATAGTAAACATGTTTTGTAGAGTTAATTTAGATAATTTTCTTTTAAGGTTGCCTCTTTTAATCGCTATAAATACTTCCTGTAATTTTGGGTTTAATTTTTTCAACTCCGGTACATTTGCAAGTTGGACAAAAAAAATGCTATTAACAATATTAAGAATCATATTTTTCCAATAAGAAACACATATCAAAACTCAAAGTCACAAAAACAAAAAAAAAAACGAAAACGTTGAATCTGTAATAATCATAAAATCTTAACAGATACATCTTCGTTTGTCGTATCCTGTAAGAGGGCCAAAGCTTGGTGACATCGACCAAGAATCACTTGAATTCCATTTTATGCTACTTCATCTCTTAAACCTTTACATCCATTAAAATCACTATAAACTCCTAAATAAATAAACGCCATTTGGGTTACTAGCCATACGAAAAAACAACTGTCATGTTCGTTTCGCAGTCGCTAGCGGCAGCGACTAGCGATAGCGACTAAAATGTTGTTCGTTTCACAGTCGCTAAATCAGCGACTAGTCGCAGCGACCAATCGCAGCGACTAGCGATTGGAATTTTCAGTCGCTAATTTTTCCAGCGACACGATTTAAAATTGGCGTTACATTCCAGCGACTAGTCGCTAGCGACTACGAAACGAACAAACTAGCGATGAAAATTTGAAATAAAGTAAATATTTATAAAAATAAAATATAAATTAAAATATAAATTAGAATTAAAATTAAAATT
>OVAN01016768.1:0-10395 GCA_900406275.1 Anastatica hierochuntica
AAGTTATTTACTTTGTGCTTTGTTTATTGTCTTTAATTATTGCTCTTTACTCATTGCCTTTATTTATGCGCTTGTTCATGATTGCTCATATGCTAAGGATAGATCTAGTAGAGACTTGTGACACCTCTATCTAGATTGCTCCCTAGACTAGTTTTTCTAGTGTCATTCTCTTTGTTTAAGCTCTTCTAAACTATTCAATCCTTGGACGATACCTTTTTACTACAACTAGACCCCGTTAATCTTGCGGGCTAGGAGCGGTTGTTAGGTCATTATATATTTAAAACTTCACAATCCGACACAAGTGACTTTTAAAGTTAAAGATCAAGTTTGGGTTAACTTAAGAAAGGAAAGGTTCCCAAATGAAAGAAAATGAAAGCTGATGTCGGCGATTGATGGTCCTTTCAAGATAATTAAACGAATCAGCAACAACGCCTACCAACTTGATGTGCAAGGCAAGTATAATGTAAGTTCCAGCTTTAATGTTACTGATTTGGTTCCATTTTTTGCAGATGAATCAGATTTGAGGACAAATCTTTCTCAAGAGGGAGGGGATGATGTGCTCGTGGAAAGCATAACGGAATTGAAGCATGAACCAGAGCATAAGGAGCAGCTTATGTTTGAGAATACATTATCCATTCTGAATGGTCCTATAACTCGTGCCAAGGCTAAGGAGTTCAAAGAAGCAATCAGAGGGTTACTTATAAATGCATGAAGTCATGAAAAGGAAATGATCTGAAACAGAGAAAAAACTACCCGAAGAACCTTCATTACCATTCAAGCCAAATCAACTTCAGCATGATCAACCAAATAAGTAAATGAGCTCGTGTGCACTCATTTTCCCTTGTCGGGTTTTATCCCAATGAATTTTTGCGATAAGATTTTTAACGAAGCCATAGGTTCACCTATCATTTCTTATCTATTGATCTCATCAAAATATCCAACAACTGACGGATATTAATTTATATCTTTTATTTCTCTTTCGTTAATTTTCTTCTTTCCTTCTTTTATTTCCAGACTTTGTTTCAGGAAAATTTCCTTGTGCTTGTTGAGAAAAACTTCCCTTCCCTTTTCTTTTTTATTTATTTATATTGTCGCAAACAAGATAGAAAGAACTCATTCAGCTTTTCTAATAAAATCAGACAACGTTCTTTTCTCTTCAAAGAGCTTCTTCACAGCTGGTAAGTAACATCCAACAACTGATTTAAACCCTTGGCGTGTCATATCCAAAGGTTTTGTATCAAGGAATATCAAGAGTGTATCCATAGCTCTTGTGTGACCAATCGATCCACCTCCTTTCTGTTTTGAAGTTTCTTTCAACAAGAACACAAAGATTATCCTTCTTTCGAACTGTTATAGAGTGTCGATCTAAGGGAAATCTCATCAAGTGTTGCATTTCAATCATTGCATTCCACCGTTGTAAATATAACATCATACTTTCTATAGACCCAATGGTAGTTGCATAGAATGCATCGGGCCAGGACAGAGGAAATTAGTAAAGGTTCTTCTGCTAGGGAGAAATACAGTTCCCAAATGATCTACGAGAACCCAAGAAGCTCCTTCCAACTTCTTCCTTTTTTACAACTATGCACCTATGTTTTATTTCACTCATTGCATTTCTCTCAACAATTGTTTTCTTGTTCAATTCTATTCATTTAAATCAGTTTATTAGAGTTTTGAGTTTCAAAGAATTAGCTAGCTTCTACATTTCATTAGTGTAATCTCCATTTGAAGAAAACATCCATCTCTTCAAACCAAATATTTTCAGTGAGACTTCTTCTCCTTTTATTCCTTGTGAATTTCTCGATCCTTTGGTGTGTAATATTCGAGGGATCAAATTGATTTATCAAACCGATTTCCTTGGACGACTCCGCATCAACTTTTCCATCGGTTACACACTCAAAGGACTAATACCAAAAATTCCACATAAGCTAGCAGACGAGACATGAAACTCTCTTAGATTTTTTTTTATGTTCCGGCTAAAAAAGACAGTATATGTTGTTCCTTCTATCGTCCGATGGATAAATCACTTAGTCTATCTTTGGACATGAAATTTCAAACCCTAGTAGGACACTATGTAAGAAAAAATAAAGGAGGATTAATGATAATGCATAAAGATAAGTCGCACAGTTTCGCCAGATATATAGAGTAAAAACACATAATGAAGAGATGACTCCCTTGTCCAGGAAGTTTACATAACAAATTACGAGTTCTGTGAAAGACATGACAATAACACACCCTTACCATTCTAGAAATAGGAAGCTAATACAGGTTAAACTCATTTCCCGTAAAGGTCAACTAGATCTGCCAACTTGAAGCTTGGGGTAGAAAGTATTTATGCATATCTTTCTTTTAGACGGTTGAACTCTGGTGAATCTCTCACATCCCCATATAATTTTCACAAATCATCATCGTCGCCAACTCCCCTTCTAACTTATCGGTCAACGAAAACATCAAAGGAACCTGCTCCATTGCTGAGTTTCGGGAATCAATAGGATTGCTGCAAGTAAGACATACACGCTTCGACTTCTCGATGCAAAATGGGATCTCCATATGACCATTAGCAAACTAAACATTGTAAAATAGGTACAATCAATTGATGTGCTTTCCCATTCCAACCTTTACAAATATATTATCTTCCTATAAAACGAAAGTGTTGTGAATCAACAAGGAGTTAACCTGGAAATCAGGACTAGCCACTCGGTTAAGGAAAAACGAGCCCTTCCTAAAGTGTAAACCCACCGAGATTTGCGCTGTCACCGAGTCTCGTTTCCTATTCGTGAGGTGCTCAAGTCCATGCCGAGGAAAAGAACCCTAATACAATTACCATAGTTTGTAGGTAGCTACAAGTATATGAACTCCCTTTTTTGCTTTTATATCATCATATTACGGATGAGCTTCTTCAAGACCCACTATGTTTATTTATGGACTTATACAAGCTCCTCATACTTTGGTAGACATGCAGCATCCCTCCAGCAGACACCTTACAACTTGCCAATGACATAAGCACAACTGCCGTCTGACGGTCACGTAGTAGACGGCATAAAGTTGTATTATGACTTTTCTTTGGCAGCACGATGGCAGACCATCTGCCGTCTTGATCGCTCATAGGAGGCTAGCCTTTTATAAACCTTTGAACAAAATTTAATTTTATCATCATCCGCAATATTTTACGTTTTTCTGTCTCTTATGCATCAATGCACCTAATCAATCTATCAACATAAGATCTAAGCATGTCAAATGCTAAGATGAAAACACGTCTCTCATATAGTTTTTCACTCGCATTGGAAGTCATATAACTTTGACAGTTTAATCACTTGGGGTTAGATGAATCAAATAAGAGATGACTAATGTAGTACACCTACTAACTAATTTTGTACGAGGAAATATGAAGAATGAACCACACAGTTCTTTCCATTATTGTAAATTTGACGTAAAAAGTTAGATTTCAATGCCATATATGATTTTCGTGTTACCTATGATTTCATATAATGCCCAATCTTTGAAAATTACATTTTAATCCTACGTAACATTCAAAGAAAACAAAGTTATAAGGCGTAATCTTAAACTTGACTCATAAACAAGTTTCTCGTTGGGGATTTATTTCTTTCGATAAACTTGGTATAAATAAGTGACAACAATGTTTTATGAGATTTACGCGTAGTAGTTATAAGAAACAACAGTTTTCTAGAAGATTTATTTTTCACAACATACTTTAAATTTTAAACTTATTTATAAGTGAGAACATATTTCTATTTACGTCTTTACGTGGTAGATTGATGTGGGGAAAGTTTTCATCCAAAATACCAGCTGCAAGTGCACAGCAATCGTAGTAGTATTTAGGGATCGAATCCACGAGGACCATGTGTTACACTACGAATCTATGAGAATAGAATTAAGCTAAGAGTGAAAATATGTTTTTTATGATTTATGGTGATGTTATGGAAGAAAATCAGAACTAAAACTACACTAAATAAATGAGCTTAAATCAATAGGGAAGACATTGGGCATCAAAGAATTCTCAGGGATTCATGAATCAAGTAAAACAGAATTTATCGATAGGGAAATTGTAAAACCGTTCTTGAACTAAAAAAAGGTAAATCCTCTCCACTTTCGGAGTTTGAGATTCTATGTTTAATCAACCAAGGGACTCGAATTTCACGCAATCCTTGCAGAAGTTAAACACGCATTAGTTAGCGTACAAGTTTTGATATGTTCACTAAACCCAGCAAATGAACTTTTGCACGTTTACAAGGTTTAGCTCATCTAAAGTATGTCCGGTGATTTAGAAAGATTTTGAAATGTAAATCTACCTAAGATCATTACCTAGTTAGCTACTCTAGTTCTTGTATTGAAATCAACAATAGATGAAAAAGCCATAAGATAGTTTCCTAATCGAACAAACACTTAACTAGCAATTCATGAATAACTCTTTGAAAACCCTTTAACCCAACAAACACACTACTCAATAACCATGACCAGAGACATCATCAAGCATATAAATGAAGAATAAATCATGATTAAAAGGGAATAAGAACAAGCAAAGGTTTAGAAAGCTTCTCCAAAAGATGTAAGGGAAGAGATCCTCTCCAAAGTACAAAAGAATTGAAAACTATGAACACCAAGCCTTTGGGGGCGTGGCTGCTCTCTAAAAATCGTCTCCTCTGTCTAAATCTTTGATAAGAAAGGCTAAAAACAAGTATTTATAGACTTAGGGAAAATTTAGGTCAAATAAGTGAAATTGGGTCAATTTTTATGCCAAGACCGGATAAGCGCTTAAAAAAAGACCCCTACCAGCATTCAGGACCCATGGACCGGTGGAGGTGTTCATTAGGGAGGTAGGAGTAAGCCAGCACCGGCCGTGAGCCAAAATGACAACCCCATCGGGTGCAAACACTCTTTTGTGAACAACCTCCACCTTTAGGCCAGACGTACCAGTCTTCAGTAAATCTATCATATCTTTTTATCCACTGATCCAAATAACTTGAAACCACCTTCACTATAAAGCCAATTAAATTATAAAGCTTTTGTCCAAATTTCATCAAAATCCATTAACGTTAAATCCATCATCTTGGGAGATATTTATGATGCTTGGAAATTTTTCAGAAACTAGCTTTTGCTCCAATTAACTCCATATTGCTCCAAAATTCTTTGTTTTACCTGAAATGATACTAAACACTATAAATACAAGAAAACTATCTTTTATAGCACAAAATTGCTTAAAAATATTAAGAAAACATATTAAGATCTATAGGAAAAATGGTAAAATATTGGTATTATCATAGATGATTCCCAAGGATAGTAAGGTAATATCAGTTTATATTTTTTAAATAACTAAATTTAAAATTGAAGGGTAGTGCTAGTTTATATTCCAACGAACATTTTTTATGGGTATTTCTCTAGTTACTAATTCTGGAAAGGGATCATTCTAGTCACTTTTTGTTTTTAAATAATACAAATCTAATATATAATAGTTGCTCAACTCTCTCCAAGAGATTGACACATCATCTTTTAAGCTTCAGAAAATTGACACGTGGCACTAATAACCACTTTTCCACTGCCACCTCTTCAGCCTCTCATCTTTTCTTCTCTTCGATGGCTTAGATTGCTCAACTGATTGTGTGGTTCCTATCATGAAATTTAAGATAAGCATCTTACTTCTTATGGCTAAAAGATACCTAGTTTTATTTTTCTTCCATGATGTCTACTTTAGCCAGATTCATCAAAGTCAAATTTCACGGGTTGTAGAAGAAGATCGGGTTTCTAGCTATGACTCTCGAACCTTTAGGTGAAAAGGATGATAACGTAAGGGACCATTCACGTCACCGTTTGTCATGGCCGAACCGATGTTGTTCAATTGCTGCTAAGTCGTTGTGCTAATGTTAACTCAATGGATCGGTGGAGTACTACTGTACCAATTTCAGTTATTTTCGTATGAATTTTGTCTGCTCCAGTCTTATTTGATTGAATTTCTCATAGACTTATTGTTCGTATCACATTCGGCAAACACATAAGTTGAATCTCATATGGAATTTGTTTATGAATGTTTATGTTTTCAAATTTGTATCTTCCTCTCTTATTTTCTCGTATTTTCAACTCCCAAAAATACTAAAATTATCAAACATATTGGGTTCTTCTTCTTCCTCACAGTTCTCTACTAGAATAGGATTATTATGTGAGTTCTACAGAAAGGCCCATTATGCTGTCACATAAACATCTTTGTTAAAACCTATTGCATTACATCTAGAATAGGATTATTATGTGAGTTCTACAGAAAGGCCCATTATGCTGTCACATAAACATTTTTGTTAAAACCTATTGCATTACATCTAACTTCTTCTTCTTAAAGCTCCAAAAGCTAACAGTTTTATGTTTTGAATTCTTGCACAAGCTTGAAGAACTCCAATGTATTTTAACAAAGTATTTTTAATTTTCAGGTAAAACATAATGGAAGAGTAAGAAGCCACTAGAACGTTAAGAAAACACCTCTCTCCACCATTTTATTTGGTACTTGTAGCTATTAATGGAAAGAAGAAGAGTATCCTTACCCATGAGGAGTTCTCTAGTTTTAAGTTGATAAATATCTGCTCTTGCACTACCATCCCTACCCCAAGTAAGTTATGATTGAATGATTCAAATCTTACAACTATTGCAAAATTCAAGTTTTGGGTACAAAAGATTGGAACTTTATTCTTTTTTTTCCTAGGAGGATTTTTGGTTATGCTTTAATTTTAGTGGAGAATGTGATATCCATAACATAAATGATGTAGTATCAGTTTACAAACTATAAGTAGATTGGAACACAAATGAGATGCTTCCTGCTTACAAGATAATGTTTGAGATGAGAAAGGTCATGTCAATAACTTAATCTGGAAAAAAAACTCTTTGTTTGCTTTTTGTTTATCAAAATCTGAAAACTTATAAATGGTATAAATTTTAAAAACTATGAGTTCAAATAATGGCATTGTAAAACACATGAGCATGTTGTTGTTATAGAGGAAGATATTTCTAGAGCGGGAGTAACCAAACTGATTCTTCTCAAGAGAAATCGACGTATCTTCTATATTCATGCTTGCTATCATAATATGATTACAGGTCGTAGCAAGAAAGGAAAACCAGAAATATCTGAAGGGCAAGAACGCGGATTGTACATAGTAGTAATACATGGAAGAAGAAGGAAAACAATAACATTGAGAACTTAATAAATTGTTTGCAATGGGGCAAGGGCATATCACGCGATGATCTAGTCTTCTAAATCAAGTGATCATGAGCTCATCGTTGAGCAATAACTACGGGCTAGAGAATATAGATTGGGGCAGGGTGGTTCTCAAAAATCTATTTTTGGTTTTTCTTATCTTACATTTAACTTGTCTGGTGTAATTCTTTTTGCTCACTACATGATAGAATGGTTTTGGTTCGGTTTCATGTCTTTAGAGTCAAAAATTAGAGCCATGGTTTAGAGTTAACATATTATTTTACTAACATAGAGTCATCAAGTAATTTTGATCTTATTTTTTTCCTGGAAATACAGAACCGTTGCAATGTATGGTATACTCTAATACCTAATGTATGGTTATTCATCTATGTTTCTGTACTTCTTTTAATTCAAAAATATTTTGGTAATCACCTCATGTCCTTAATATTTGATTATGCAATTGTAATAAAATTATGCATGTTGCCTTCTTACCATGAATGAGTTCTAAAAAAGAAAACAACATATAGATTACAGAAAAAAAACCCGCACGTATGTGCGCTTATTCACCTAATCTTATAACCTTTCATCTTTCCTAGATTTGATATGGAGAGATTTAATTGTTCATCTCCATATCAAATCTTTATTTGATGCTCGCATGTTAGTATTTGTAGATCAAAATTAAGAGCCTTGCGGTAATATGATGTATATCTAAATATCTCCTCTCAAATTGCTATCTTAAGTCTAGAAAATCTCCTCTGTGTGCTTTGCATTCTCTCTTTTGTATGAATCGTTGGAGCATAGTAAGATTTTTTCTTTAGATTATGTTTAGGAATGAGAATTGTTAACTAAGCATTTATCATGTCATAAATGCATGCGTCTATAAGGGCATTCTCAAACCATGGAGAACAAATTTCCAACATATCAAATATGGAAAAATACACATAAGAGAACTAATACTGAAATTTACATAAAAGTAAGTAGTCTTTGTCATTTGTACACACCCATGATTTAGAGATGTCATGTTATATACAATACACTTGCTTAATACTCTATATTTTAAAAACAGCTAAAAGACTTTATAGCTTCAACAGTAGTGCTTACATGGTGCAATAATAAACATAGTCTTTTTATAGATAATTTCAAGTTTAGGTTCTCAAAAATTATTGATTATATAAATATATCATTAATATCGTGTTCCCATCAGTTCGCAGCATATATTTTTTTGAAACTCACAATAACCACCCTCTTAGAAAAGCTAGTGGAAAAGAAAATTACAAGGAAATGTATCTACGACTTCCAGTTATCTATGTGTTGGTGTCAAAAACAGTCATCTCAAAATCAACGTCCAAGATCGCATCTCTAATCGTACTTACTCAGAAACACGACCAACGTCTGGACTCGTCGTCGTCTAGACTTAGCATCGACTAGACTTACCGTTGTATAGACTTAAAGTCATCTAACCTTACCATCATCACCGTCGTCTAGACTTAATCATCTAGACTTATCGTCATCTAAATTCACCGTCGTCTAGACTTGCCGTCATCTAGAATTGCCGTCGTCTAGACTTACCGTCGTCTAGACTGCAAGCCAATTGGGGTCTAGACGATCTTTCAAAGAAGTCTATCCGTCCGGAGAAACTAAAGCATCTGAATGCTAAAGTTAGCATCAATGGCTTTCGGACAACTCTCACAAGTCCACACGATACAACCTTCGGAGTGATACGAAACCACCGAAATCATCGGAAAACCGCGTCATTTCGGAGAACTATCTAAACACCGATTGACGCTAAACCTACGAACGAGTCTTGGAACCGATTGACGACAGAACTAGAGGCCGATCTAGACGTCGATTGAAACCAAGACCGGAGGTCCGTCNTGGCGCTAGGACGCGGACAACATTCAGCCGTTATCCGTTGGCTGAACCACGTCCTTTCCGATCATCATCTCCTTCAAATCATCACTTGATCGTCTCTCGTTTCGTCTTGATTGGAGTTTCCATCAAACCATCGTGACGATAATCGTAAGGATTCGTACTTTTCGTGGACTTCGTATCGATCGTGTAAAACGACGACGGTTAACTTAAACACCGGAAGAGTCTAAACTATACGATTAGTCTTATCGTTCTACGAAACTATTACCGCTTGGTCTTACGAGAAATGGTTTCTNATCACTTAGCCTCGAAACGGCCCGAAAGGGCCCAAATCGCGATAACAGTCCACTTACGATTTCGGGCGAGAACCGGCCCATTTACGATGACGATTTGCCAGGGTTTCGCGAAAATCTTAAGTTTCGAGAAAATAAGGAAGGATATCGAAAAAGATATATGCGAATCGGGGAAAAGGAATATTTCCACGAGAAGATATGCACGAATCGGGGATGAAAAAGGAAACGAGCCAAGCCCACGAAGACCTATATAAAGGGTGCGAAGGAGAAGGATGAAAAATAAAAAACACAATTTTCGTCACCACAAACACTACAAAAACTAGGGTTCTTACTTTGTTTCGTTAGCGAGCTGCGTCTCAACTAGGTTACGAGTCTACGATGTAGTTCTAGGGATTCGTCGCCAACAGTTCTTGCGGCCACGGCTTAANTCGAATAAGATCCCTTTTCCTTTCTTTGTTAACTGTGTCTTACGATTATTATTCTTCGTATTCGTGCACGTTTGATCTACGATTTACTTTCGTATTCATGTTATTTATCGTTTACGAATCTAGTTCATGTTAACTTATCCTCACGAATCTCATTACTTTATCGTTGTTATATGCATCTCGCTTTGTAATCTGTTTCGTATTGTTTTTACTTTCGTTGTTCATCTTGTTCATCTCAATTTCGTCATACGAATCTCGTTAACCTAAATATCGCAGACTGTTCGCATATTTGTTTTACTCACGCTTTTTGTTTGATCTTACTTCGCAGCTTAGTTTCGTAACTTTAACTCTATTTCTCGTGTTCATCATTTGATCTCGTCGCTTTTTGGCCACAGAGAATCTGTGAACCATGTAAAGATTGACAGTGAGAATTTCGGTTCCCACAGTTTGGCGCTAGAAGGAGGTGGCACACGCGATATCTTTCACGCTAAGACACAGATCATGTATGAACACCGACGAACAGAACCAGCAACCAACTCGTGAAGGCGGAAACGCCGACGACATAGTTGAAATCACTCCGGCAACGAACATCACCGCGGTCAACGCTGACCCAAAC
>OVAN01016769.1:0-10394 GCA_900406275.1 Anastatica hierochuntica
ATATTGATATGGTTCCTATGATATAATTACGAATGTGTATATATATATATAGTAATATGAAGATATTTAAACATGTATAAGTAATTTTATATATATATATTATTCGTCTCTACAACTCCTACGACTTCTAAAATAAGGCTGTAGAAATTACTTAACTTACAACCAAAAAAATAAAAAAAAATAAAATTGTTAGGCTTTGAGTAAAAAAAAGAGAGCTAAAGTGTGATTGGTTCAAATTTTAGATTGTAGCTTTGTTTTACCTTTTTACAGCCCTTAAATACCTTACCAATCAAGCACAAAAAAATTTCGCTAAAATAAAAATCGATTGGTTTTCTCTAAAACCAAACCGACTTTATTCTTATTTTTTCACTTTTTAACTTTTAATTTATATTTAATATAAATTGAAATGTATAATCAATACATATCAAATATGTCTCTTAATTAAAATATAAAAAATTAAATGTTTAATCTAATTAAACTATTAATCGAATACCACCAATCGTAATAAAATAAGTTTTAAACAAATTAAAACTATATATATATATATATATAATATGGTTTAAAGTCTATCTAAGACTTTAACTTAAATAAATTAAGATGCACTTTATATAAAGCGAACATGCTTAGACAAAATCAAACGGTTTGATTTATTATATAAACAGTCGATAATTATATAAAATATACTAAAAATTGAAGTTAGACCTTTTCAATCATTGTCTAAACTTTGTATCGTATACAAAGTATACGAGATATTTTATCTATTATTATCGGTTTGACCAATTTTTTTAAATATACTAGTTTCAAAATCAAAATTAAATAAATAGGTTCATACTAATTAATATGATTTATAAATATATTTACGAAATTAATTCCCGAGAATCGTGCAAATAATCATTTTAAATCTAATTTATGCAGTATCAAATATACTTAGAAAATAGAAGTCTGATCTGAATTTAGATCAAGATTTCTAAACACTCCAAATGTTGTATCTCTAATGATATCCACATATACACAATTTAGATTGGATCGGAGTGATAGCGCCGCTGAAAATCTTATTTCAAAAACAAGACATGTCTCTTAATATTACTTAGGGTTCAATGTGTTTTTTGTGTCAAAAACAATCAATCTCCTCTCGAAAACTGATTGCCATATATATATATATATATATATATATATATAATAATCGTATTATTATATCTAGTGCACGTTGAAGATTATGGTGGACCAAACCCAATTTATCTTTTTGCAAATTATTACTAACCCAAATCAAATTTGGATTCTCCACATACACGTACATATACTATATATTGATACAAATCACCATATATATGAGTAAAATATATATTTATTTATTATATAAATAAAATTTCCAAAACTTAGATACACTTTGATCCAATTTGTTTAAGTGTGTGACTCTGTAGGATCGTATAGTATTAGTAATGAATTCATAATCCATAGATTATAAGCGGTCTCTAGCAAAACATTATAACCACCGAATATCAAACGATTTTTCAAACCTCAACACTACAATTTTATTTAGAGTAAGTAAATATAATTTCAAAACATTCCAAACAAAAAGATCAAGTGAAGCCATTGCTATGGTAACAACATCCCCTGTGTATTCTATCAAAATTCTAAGAGCACCTCCAATGGGTATCCACTGGAGTTTCTAAGTGAGTGTCCATCTTATTATTAAAATCAGAAATATCCAAAAAGTTAGAAACTGTATTTAATTTTAGAGACTTTTGGAACCGTATCTAAAAAAGTTGTGTGTAATTTTATATACTTTGTGGAACCCGTGAATTAATTTTTAGTTAAAAAAATTGTTTTAGATACTAAGTGAGTATCTAACCATTGGAGATTGTCTAATTCCCAAAAAGCATAGCAAATATTGTGGCAGGATCAGTGATCTCACTAAAAAAACGGAACATCACAAGTACGAACTAAGGAAAGGACCAAATTGATCAGTAATAGGATCAAGATCTGTGTCATGGTGCAAACAGTAAACCACCCTCACTGCTAAGGATGGGCATTTTATCTATATCTAAATATCCAAACCAAACCTGACCCGAAAAATGAAACCGGGTCCAAATCCGAACATAGTATTTTGGATATCTAAATACCCTAATGGGTTAAAAAGATCGGATTAATGGATTTTTTAGATATTTTTAATATTTTTCTAGTATTTTGGATATTTTCGAGTATTTCAATATATTTTGGTTATCTTTAATATATTTTTTTTATAATTTTAATGTATTTTTAAATGGGTATTTGGATATATTTGGATATCGAAATGCCTATAATACCCGAAATACTCGAATCCGACTAGGGCCCAAACATTTTCTGGATACATCTATCGAAATTGAAGTCGATTCAAACCTGACAGGAACCGACCCAATCCAAACAGAAAAATATTCGAATGGGTCCAAATTTCAGGAAGAAAATATATAATACTCTCTAGTGTCTCCTAAAACTCCATAGCCCCTTGCTGCCACTGTTGAATCTTTTTGCAAAGGGTGGTCGACGTTCTCTCTCTTCACTATCGACCGTCTGCCCTGTTTATTTTTCTGGTGTCACTCTCTTCTCTCTCCTTCTCTTTCTTTCTCTAGTGTTGTTGATGATATGATACCCTTTTTGGATCTCCGACGATCTCTGATCCGCCGAACCTAAAATGCGTAAGAGGGTCATCCCCTTTCCAGCTGGAAAGGAGGTGAGGAAGTGGCTTAGTGAGGGAAGAGAAGGAGCTCAACGCCAGGATAATGATTTGTGTGGTTTAACTCCTCTCAGATCTGTCTCAAATATGTGTAAGAGTTGAGAAAAGTTCGCCTTTTAGCATGGTTGGCGGTCAAGATTTGAAAATTTATGAGTTCTACGTCGACGACACTAGCATCCTTGTGTAAGGTCTCTCTTTTCCCTCATATTCTCATTTCTCGTCATGAGCCTGGTTAGAGCTTCAAACGGTTCTCTGCAAACAATGCTTTGAGGCCAGAAACGAAGAAGCCCATTTGAGTAAATCTCACCGTAAGATAGCAACTCTTTTCTTCATTTTGTTTTCAACACTTGGAACGAAACTCTCCATTGATTTTGAGAGTTTATCCAATTTTGTTTCAGTTTATTGGGTTTGGTCTCGTTTTGAAGTTTAGGTCTGTTGGGGCAGAGTAATCCATATTTTGCGTTACGCTTTGTTTCCCTTGTGGAGGTTAAATGTTGTATCTTTCTTATCATCTTACAAAGGGAATGTACAACCTTATATGCATGAGTGTCGAGAGACACATAGGTTTAAGCATTTACAGAGGATTCTATAAACACATAAGAGTAATATTCCGATATCAAAGGAGGATATATGATGTATCATTGACACGCCCCCTCAAGATGGAGGTGGTGGAACAACTCTATTCTTGGTTCGTAGTTCGTGGAATTGTATCCGTGGTAGCGATTTTGTCAATGCATCCGCTAGCTAATATTTAGTGTGAACGTGTAAGATATGAAGCATGTGATGCTGAATCTGTCTGTGGATGAAATGATAGTCTAACGCCACGTGTTTCATACGAGAGTGGAAGACCGGATTGGCGCAAAGGAATGTAGCACCGAGATTGTCGCAGTAGACGACGAGTGTAACCGGAAGAGTGATATCAAGCTCTGTAAGAATGTTGCAGATCCAACGAATCTCTACCGAGGCGTTTGTGACTACTTTGTATTCGGCTTTGATAGACGATCGAGCGAATCCGGTTTGTTTCTTAGCGGGCCAGGGACCGGGTTGACCCGAGATAGATGATATCTGTGTTGATGAATACATAGTCGTCGGAGTCACCGGCCTAATCGGTGTTAGAATAGGCATGAAGTGTTAGTGGATTGGTAGCCGAGATGAAGATTTCGTGACTTGGTGTAGTAGCTATGTATCGCAGAATCCTTTTGGCTGCTTGTCAGTGTTCTTCCGTGGGAGAATGCATATATTGCGACAGTTTGTTAACATCACAGGTAATATCAATTCTTGTGAAGGCGAGGTACTGAAGGATGCCGACTAGTTGGCGATACTGAGTCAAATCAGTCAAGAGACTACTTGATTTCAATGTGAGCTCCGAAGATGTTTCCATGGGTGTGGTGACAGTTTTAGCTTCGGTCATCTTGTAGCGATGGAGAAGATCTACGATGTACTTGCAATGAGAGAGATGAAGGCATTTGGATGTCCTATGTGCTTTGATTCCGAGAAAGTAATTGAGATCCTCTACATCCTTTACTGACAATCTGTCAGCCAACAAAGACATAATCTGTCGGAGAAGAGATAAACTGCTCCCAGTGATAATAATGTCGTCAACGTAGACCAAAAAGATAAACAAATTCTTTCCCTCGTCGAAGAACAAACATAGAAGTGTTTGCTAACGAGTTTTTGAAGTTAATGGCAAGTAGATAAGTCTTGAGCTAATTGTACCATGCATGAGGAGCTTGTGTCAATCCGTATATCGCTTTGCTAAGTCGACAAACATGTGTTGGATTGTCAGTGTCGATGAATCCCGACGGTTGTTCCATATCCACTTCTTCATTCAATGTGCCTTAGAGAAAGGCATTATTGACATCAAAATGTTGGATTGGCCAGAACCATTTTACCGCGACGTCTAGGATGAGCTGGAAACAGTTGACTTGATCACAGGGTGAAGGTGGCTGTTTAATCGCACTCATATTGTTGATTGTAACCCTTGGCCATAAGCCGAGCTTTGCACCTGCCGAGAACACCAGTGGGTAAAATTTGTTATTAAAATCCACTTACAAGTGATGATGTTTTGGTTTAGAGGGAGAGGTACAAGGTCGAATGTTTAGCTACAAGAAAATGCATCCATTTCATCCAACATTACACCTCGCCATCGCTTATCACGCAGCACTTGATTCACAGTTTTTGGTTCAAGGGGAATGTTAGAAGAGAGTGCAACGGTAAGGTTGAGTTTAGAGGTAAGTTTGGTGATGTTATTTTTCCGACGAGATTCCATCGGATGGTGTTAGAGAGGAGCTGGTTGGGATTGGTTTTGGCGAGGGTTTGTTTCTGAGGAAGATGGTGAAGTCGATTGAGGAGTTGGAGCTGAGGTGTTGTCGTGGGAAGGTTGATTAGTGGGTTGAGTTGTTTGTTGGGTTTTAAGTTATGGTGGCTAGGATTTAGGTTAGGATTATTTTGTTGTTGGGCTGAAGGAGTGGTTACTGGGCCAGGGTTTTGTAATGGTGTAGATGGGTTTGGATGTTGTGTCGTAGAAGAAGAAGGGAGAGTACGACGAAGATTCTGGAGGAGACGAGACTGGGTTGTGTCGTTGTCAGAGTTTTCGGTTGTTGGCGTCGCTTGCGGTGGAAGAGATGTACTCGGCGGTCTCGACAATGATCCAGGCGGCGGAGGTGACCTGTTGAGTAGCACAGGGAATAGAGAGGGGAGAGATCGGAACAGAGGAAGGAGGTGTTGACGAGGAATCAAATGGAGAAAGTGTTGAAAGAAGACGAAAGGGAAAATTTTGTTCGTCAAATTGGACATAGTGACTTGTGTAAATGCAACCAGAGCTCGGTTGAAGACAGAGATAGGCACTCTGTGTTAAAGACTAATTGAGGAGAACACAGGGAGTTGAGTGATTTTGTAGCTTGTTGGTTGTGTATGGTTTGAGCCAGGGAAAGCAGAGGCACCCAAAGACACGAAGCTTCGAGTAATTGGGAGCAACATCGAATAACTTCTGGTATGGAGATTTTATGGAAAGAATCGGTGCCGGTAGACGATTGATGAGGTAAGCAGCTGTTGCGAACATGTAAGTCTAGTATTCGGTTTGAATGCATGCATGAGTTAGAAGTCCAAGCCCTGTTTCGACCACATGCATGTGTTTCCTTTCCGATACACCATTATGTTTGTGTGTGTGTGGTGGAGACGTGTAATGAGAGATACCAACGTTTGAGAGGAATGTCTGTAGCGTGAGAAATTCTCCACCGTTGTTAGAGTAGAGAGTGCCAATTCGATGTGTGAATCTCCACAAGAGTTTTAAACGGTATGAAGGTATCACAAACTTGTGACTTTTTTTTGAGTGGATAAAACCTTGAATAGCGATTGTAGTGATTCACCAATATGATGTAGTATTTGCAGTTATATACTGAGATTGTTGGTGAAGTCCACACATCCATGAAAACGAATTCTAGTGGGCGAGTAGAAACAATGAAAGTTTGAAAGAAAGAAAGCGTATGGCTTTTGTTTATTGAACAATCATGACACAAGATGTTTTTAGAATCAGAACGAGAATATGACGCATCATAACAAGAGACAATGTTTTGAAGAATAGAAATAGATGGATGGCCGAGACGGTCCTGCCAATCCTTGAGAGATAATTTTGTGGTGGAAGTGGCGTAAAAGGATTTGACAATTGTGGGTATAGATGGCCACTCGTACAGGTCTCCTCTAGTTTTGTCGTGGAGCAATGGGATCTCCGACTTCAATTCCTTCACCTAAAAGTGAGCCGAGAAAAATTCAACTGAAACCTTGTTAGCGTTACACAACCGATAGACAGAAATGAGATTTTTATGAATATGATAAACACATAGAACATTTGTTAAAGTGAGACTACGAGAGGGTGTCGGTTAGGTTAGTGAACCATTGTACGTGATATTTAAACCTGAACCATCACTGATGACGACGGCATCGTTACTATTGTAGGGCTAGTGTAGAGCTAGGTTGCTGAGATCACTTATCAAGTGATGCGTTGCGCCGATGTCCATGATCCAAACATTGTCAGGGTGTGTCGTGTTGGTGACTACATTAGCATGGGGTTGCTAGAGGGGGTTGGAGAGAAGACCTGGAGCATTACCTGACGGATGGTTGTAAGCTCCTAACTGATGACATTTGCGAGCACTATGACCATGTGCACCACATAGTTGACACTTCCCTTGGTAGCCTCCTTGATAGTTTCAGGTTGTGCTAGTGTTCTTGTTGTTGCGGTTGTTGTTATGATTCCAAGGCTGCTGGAACCGTGGTGGCTTATTGTGACGAATTTGTGGCTGTGTGGAAGTGGCATTGGTGGTGAGGGGAATCCCAGAATGAAGAGTAGAAGATGAGGTTGTGAAAATTTTTGTCTCACGATTTAATAGTTTTTAGTGAACCTCCGTATTGATGGTGTAACATCGCGACCTTCCAACTTATCAACAACATCTTTATAGTCTTCAGGTAAGTCTGCTAGTATATACTCAATCTGATCTTCATGCTCTATTAGTTTCCCGAGAAGAGCCAATTGATCATATCTTGTTGTAAATCCTTGGACATATTCATCAATTGTTCTAGTACCTTTTTCCATTGTTTGATTTGTAACTTGAGTTGTTGAATGTGACCCCTGCTCAGTTCTGCGTAAGTTTCAACCAAGGTTTACCAGATATCAGCTGCGGTTTTAGCCGTAGACACAAGAGGTTGAGCAATAGGAGAGATCGCACCTATTAGGCCATTGTAAATGAGTTTGTTTTGTCGCTTCCACAGATTGAATGCAGGATTGTGTGCGGGAGCACCATTAACGGTGATTGTCAGTGGTGGTTGAGGGGTCGAGCAATCAAGAAATCCGGCCAAGTCATAGTCGTCGAGAAGCCCATGTACTTGGAGATTCCACATCATGTAGTTGGTGGAGTTAAGTTTTGTGACGTTTGCCATATTCACGTTGAGAAGAGTGTGTGGTGTGGTATCTATAGTTTCAGCAGAAGAGAGAGACATGATGAACAGAGGAAAGATAGAGAAAGAAGATGAAGAAGGTGAAAGAGATAGCAGTCGCGCAAGAGAAGAGAAAAGAAAAAGAAAATTACGTTATCGTTGTCTGCTCCGACACCATGTAAACGTTGTATCTTTCTTATTATCTTACAACAAGAACGTACAACCTTATATACATGAGTGCCGAGAGACATATAGGTTTAAGCATTTACTGAGGATTCCATAAACACATAAGAGTAATATTCTTATACTAAAGGAGGATATATGATGTATCCTTGACAGTTGTATCTCAGGTCTTGGTCTCACCTCCTTCTCGACAAAGGTTTCTTATCTTCAAGGTTCATTTTTTTGGTTAGTGGCCGAAATCAAGTTTCAAAATTATCGATCTACATCCATCAAAACAACTTCATTGTTTTACTGTTAATCCAAGCTCCCAAATCACTAAAATCAAATGTTCGACGTATGAAGAAGTAAAAATTTAACTCATTGTTAATAGGCATTAATGTCAATTGCATTTTGAGAAATTATGCGTATTAATAACAAGATGATACACCTACATGTAATTAATCGATATGATGGAGTTGATATATACGTGCACCGTTTTTAACAACTAAGGATGGACTCATTCTCTTTCGAGAACGGCGTGCTACGAATATTATCTTACCACACAAGTAACTCCAATAAATTAAAATTCAACTCTTATTATCCATAAACCTCATACATTAACCAAGAATCCATTAGCCGAAGTAAACCGAGTTTAAGCCGAGTACAAAAACAAAATAATGTCAAAAAAAAATAAAATGTGAAAAAAAAACTCATTGGTTTCAAAACATCGCCATCATCATCCAACATATCCGACTACTCGTCAGGCTCACCCGAAAGGGGAAAAATAAGAAACAGGAAACGAGAAGGGTCAGAGACAAGGGAATCACTTAGCAAGGGGGTGGGTTGCTTCACACGCAAGTCTGCAGACTCGGCTCACCAAAAAACACTGCAAGACTAATCCTAGAAACATGCAGCAAACACGGCACCTAAAGCACCCGCACATGGCAAACAACGTGGCCCTATGTGAATTCAATGATCGCCTACCCCTCCCCCCTCCCCCAAAAAGAGGCTTAATCGTTTGGCTTCACTAACCATAGGCACCACCCAGTGGACGCTTTATCGATATGTCAGGGTTATAGCAGCGATCGACTAACTATCCTACCCTAAGTAAATGATTTATTTGTATTTTATTTGTTTTTATCATTGTTTTATCCGAGAAAAAGTGTTTTGATATTGCATTTGGTTCTTTTTGGAGTCATTTTGTGTTTTTTGCTGTCTTTTCGGGTTATAGGTATTACGTGCGAAAAAGAATGCATTTGGTCATCATTTGAGAAGTTTTGAAGGTTGCGCACTGAAGATTCACGGATTTGGACAGAATGGCAGGGATCGACCGATCCCTGCCGATGGAGCACTCGATCCTTCTCGTTTTATGACAGGAGGATTTATGGGCAGAAAGTAGAGATGTCAATTTGGGCGGTTGCCCGCGGGTTTGGCCCAAGTAGCCCTGATGCGGGGCGGGTTTGGGAATTCAAAAAGAAGTCCAAAATTTTGCGGGCCAATCAGGCATTGTCTGCGCGGTCTTCGGGACTAGTGCAGGCCAACCGTTGCGGGTTTGCGGGCCGTAAATAGACCGCAAAAAAATTATTTTTTTCTCTGAAAACTCTCATTTTCTCCGGTAGATAGACTCCTAATCATGCTCAAGGGAACAATTTCAAGACTTGAACATCGTCTTCTTCCGTTGGAACTAGTGGAACGAAACCGACACTATCATTGTGAAAGCGAGATTCATAAAGTATTATTCTCTCTATGTATTTTTTTAAAAAGTTCAATTTTTGTTACTTTCCAAAGAAAATATTATGCAATAACTTTTTCTAACGGATATGTATTTTTCTTAAAGAGAATGATTATAAAATGTGATTAAAGTATATCTTGATGAATCGTCGTAAAAAAATTTGAGAGTTTTAACATCCTACAGTATTTTAAAAAACACTCTCGTAGATTTTGTGAGTTATATTCAATGGCATGCGATGTAATTAATATTCCTATTACGACTGTAGCTTCGGAGTCCTCTTTTAGCAATGGATCTCGCGTCTTCAACAAGTACAGAATCTCGCATCCTCTTTTAGCTTTGGAGTCCTCTTTTAGCTTCGGAGTTCTCTTTTAGCATTGAGTTTTATTTCATGAATAATTTTTTTTTATTTAGATTTGGTTTAACTATTGCATATTGATGGTAATTTGTTTCATTTTCTTTCAGGTTAGACATTTGATACGAATAAAGTTCAAGTTTCAAAACCCAAACAATATCCTGAAGTCCCAAGATTAAGACTCAAAATTGTAGTATATGGGTATCGAATCCACGGAGAGCAATCTACTACACATTTAATCCTAAGATAGCTACAATTAAGCTAGATCGATACATTTAGATGATTATGATTCAAAAGGTTCAAACAAAACAAGTAAATGAAATAGAAAAGAAACAAGAGATGGAACAAATTGGAAATCAATGATTAAAAATACAATTCATGGGTCAAGTAATGTGATTAGATAGTCTAGATGCAATCAAGAGGCAAGGGTTTAGCAATAAATAACCATTCAAGGAAAAATGCAATAATTCAATCAATCCATTTCCATGGAATTAATCCATCTAATG
>OVAN01016771.1:0-10243 GCA_900406275.1 Anastatica hierochuntica
AAACGAGCCAAGCCCACGAAGACTTATATAAAGGGTGCGAAGGAAGAGATGAAAAGAACAACTTTTTTGTCACCGCAAAACACTTTGAAAAAACTAGGGTTCTTACTTTGTTTTCGTTAGCGAACTGCATCTCAACTAGGTTACGAGTCTACGATGTAGTTCTACGTAATCGTCGCCAACAATTCTTGCGGCCACGGTTTAACACCGGTTGCGCACGCTCAGACCACGAATTCGAATAAGATCCCTTATACTTTCTTCGTAATCTGTGTGTTTCGATTATTGTCTACGTTTTGATTCACGATTCTCTTTTCATGTTGATACGGTTCTTCATTACGAATCTTGTTACTTTATTGTCGTTTTACATATCTCGCTTCGAAATTTGTTTCGTATTGTCTTTATTTCGTTATTCATCCTAATTTCACCTTACGTATCTTGTTAACCTGAATCTCGCAATCTGTTCGCATATTCGTTTTACTCACGCTTTTTGTTTGATCTTATCTCGCAGATTAGTTTCGTATTTCTTATCTATTAACTTTCGCACTCACTGCTTGATCTGTCGATTTTTGGCTACAGAGGGTCCGTGAACCACATAACATTGACAGTGAGAATTTCGGTTCCCACAGTACACGAAGACACGGAGAGACTAGTTCGCTACCATGGTCGTGTACTGCGTGACGACGCAGTACTGGAAGTTCCATGTCTCATGGCTTCTAGTAGGGTTGTATATATATATATTATATTACTATCGTCCTGTCTAGCCTTTGTGGTTACGGGATTAGCTATATTTAAATATATTTTTACTTGAGGTGGATTCGGGTAATATGGAATCGATGTACTTAAGGGTTTTCCCGGGATAAGTATTGATAAGCATGGTTAAGTATTTACAGTATACTTCAGTGATATACTTGCTTGTTTCTCTTCTACTTATCGTATCATTTTGGGGCTAGGACTGTATGAGTAGTGGGTTGGGTTTCCAGGCTCACTGAGTAACGTTGTTACTCACGACTCTCTTGTGCGTGCAGGTAACCACTAGAATGGGAAATTCCTTTTCTTTGGAGTGCAAAGGAACGTCTAAGCCAACGTTAGTTTTTGTTGTCCTTGCAAAAGAAGTTTGATGTATAGCTAGGTAAACGCTGTTGAGCCTTAGGCTCTAGGGAAAACTTATAAGTTTTCTTGTAACACTTTTAAAGTACTAAGTATATATAATATAGAAAGTTTCTTACAAGTACGAGTTCCAAATGATATTAGTCCTTGTCAGGACGAACTAACTGTTAATCGTTGCTCGACGGGTTGAAAAGCCTAGAGCAATGGTTAACAGGATATATGGTAAACTCAGATAGTTGGTTCAAGGAACCCGAACTTGTTTTTGGGAACCTCGGATCGGTCGTCTGGGGACATCATATGTGCCACTTCTGTTCAGCAATGAACGGGGGTGTCACAAAGGTGGTATCAGAGCATTGTTAATCGATGCTTGAATGGGACTTGTTTCAAATATTTTTCGAGTCAAAATGTGTCACAAGGATAACTAGGAAAAGCTGGTTGTTCCTTTGTTTTGGTTTAGTTAGTCTTGGGGTTTAAGGCTTACCATTGATTCATGATATAGACCATGCAGCGTACTACTTACATTTGGAGGCAAGGCAGGAGGTATAAGCATACTCGCGCTATCGTTAGCAACTCTGAGATGGATCATCTCGAGCTTTTATCCAGAGAGTCAGTTGGAAATACGTCGAATGTGGAGATAGTACTTACGCCTCGACACTTAGTGCCTAGTTTCTCGTCATCAGAAGAGTCCTTGGAGCCAGATATGATACAAGGTGTCCCATCCTCGGAGGAATCTCATGTATCCCGACGATTGCTACCGAGGGAGCCAACACCGCGACAACTGTATTATCGTGGATTGCCAGTCACTCGTGGAAGACTACGTGCTCGTGCCACAATGCGTATGAGAGTTCCACCACTAAAGATGCTACCATTGTGTACCTATTGCGGAAGACGGGGGCATAGGACATCTGCTTGTCCAGGTAGGAGGGATCCTAACTTCGTTCCTGAGTATGTTGTGTGTACGGTTTGTGGCGGAGGAGGACATTATGCAAATGCTTGCCCTCGAGCACTCGAATTTCCTCGGAGGCGTTTAGTTATTAGATTAGGAAGACTGAGTAGTAATAGCAATCAGGTTGTGCCGATCTACCCTCCCTCAGGTACATTCGAAATCCTTCTTTGTATGTGTATTAAGTGCTGCTTGATTATATATGCTTCATTTGATCGTGAGAACTATATTATATGCTATGGTGGGATGCTGCTGAGACCACGCCAAGTAAGTATTATGGGAAATTCTTTTTATTGAAAATTATCTACGAAACGGATGGTGATGGAATCATTTATGTTTCGTTCGGCATCCTCGAAGGTGTCGTTAGTGTCTTAGAGTTAGGAGTTATTAGTTTAGTCCGGAGAAAACTTTATGAAAATAAAAGTGTAAGGGAGAGCCCCTAGAAAACCCTAACCGAGCATTCACCTTGAGCGGATGGAGAGCATGATCAGATGTGACATCAGAGGTATCTTCGTCTGTACAGAAAGGATGGATGCTACCAAGTATTGGAAAAGGATTATGAGTAAAGATTGGATCGTCAGCTCAAGATGATACTATCAGAAATGGAGTACGAAGGATGACTGCACTGAAGAGACGACTAAGAATAAGGAAGTTCAGAAAAGAAGAAGATCAATTGACCTTGGAAATTATAGAAGAGGTAACTTTGAATATAAGAAAGGATGAGATCATGGAGGATGAACGACATGAAGGACTTCAAAGACCGTGAAGACATATGCTGTGATAGGTAGCAGAAAGGAGAAGACGTAACTCTAACTGCAAGTAATAAGGAATGGAGGAAATGAATTAGTAAAGCTAAACGGGTAATAGTAGATGGACGATATGATGTGGTAGTACAAGGAATGACGTACATGTGAACGGCCAAAGCAACGTGTCGACAAATCAAAGCTCAAGTCCAGGAAACCCATGGTGCAACAGGTGATAGGATTGGATGATGAACTAAGGTAATGTTCACATTGGTTAGCAACCATCGATAAAGAAGACCAGAATAGAAGCAGTAAGCAAAAAGGATTATAGTAAGAAGTAAAGGAGGGACATATTGCCAAGTCAAAGGTATGACAAGGCACCTGATGTGAATCTATACGAAGGAATTTCAAGACCATGAGANATCAAAGCTCAAGTCCAGGAAACCCATGGTGCAACAGGTGATAGGATTGGATGATGAACTAAGGTAATGTTCACATTGGTTAGCAACCATCGATAAAGAAGACCAGAATAGAAGCAGTAAGCAAAAAGGATTATAGTAAGAAGTAAAGGAGGGACATATTGCCAAGTCAAAGGTATGACAAGGCACCTGATGTGAATCTATACGAAGGAATTTCAAGACCATGAGATAAAAGAGGAAGGATAAGAATTGGAGAAAATGAGTCAGCCAAGGCAGTATCATCAAGTCTTAGCTTGAGTTAAGGATATTCAAGGTGTACTCAATGATGGGAGTGGATGACGAATAAATAATGATGGTCACATGGCGAAGCAACCATTGACGAAGAGTACCAGGTCGTATGGGAGTATGAGCATTAATAGTTCAACTCAATGAGGCTGGAAGTAGCTGGATCACTCGATCAAGAATTTAAGGGAACCGTTGGTTCAGGAAGATTCCTTGGAAAATTTAGGAGATTGGAAATGCTCACAGATTATCCAAAAACATCCTCAGTGAACAAGAAATGAAGCATATAAGGATATGTGAAGGACACGACCAGAAAGAGCGGCATAGGCCAATATGAGGAGCCAAGGGACGATCAGTTTGAAGTTGAGAAGTGAGTGAACGCAATTGTAAATGAAGCAGAAGAATTAGTTTATAAAGCATGATGGAAATCAGCAAAGCAACTTACAAGGAAGAAATTTCTAGTTGCGTAAGTTATAGAAGAAAAGTATAAGACGTGGCGGGAATGAAAGGGCCAAAGATTGAGATAACTAGCAAGGAGAATTAGTCATCAAAGAAAGAAACTCAGTATGTCATGGAAGACCTGCAGTGGTAAAATTTGGAACGAAGTCACTGGTATCATAGGAAGGAATGGGACAGGACGTACACTGGAAAGTCTTCACTAAAGAATAAATAAAGGAAGTTATGATGGTATGAAAAAGCATTAGATCCTAGTAGTTGTGGAATTATCAGCTTAGTGTAAGGTTGGGATTCTTTGGTCTGTCGTGCATGTTCTTGTTTGATTGTTGTACAGTAGATTGAAGAAGCTTGACCTGATATGGGGACATCATATGTGCCACTTCTGTTCAGCAATGAACAGTGGTGTCACACTGTCACTCATCCCTCTCTTTCCCATGTCCCTTCCCCTCTTTGTTTTGTAGGTGAGCATGACGAGTAGCTGGAAGATGATGTCTGGTCCAGTGTTCGGTTTTTGGGGAACCGGGTTATTTCAATAAGTTTGCATTTATTAATTTATACATGGCTATCTTTTGGTTGTGTTGAACTTTTTGGTATGATGCTAGTTGTATGGATTTTTCTGGTTTCGTTTAATAAATGTTATTCGATTTTGAGGATTAAGTCCCGTTAGATGCTCTGATGGTGGTGTGCGGTGTTGTCTTCTACGGATAGCACGCGCAGAGGAGACCCTGACGAGGGAAAACCCGGGTGCTGGTGGTTTGGCAGGTAACACGCGTGGGGACCCTAACGAGACAGAACTGGGTGTTATAAAGTGGTATCAGAGCCTAGGTTTGCCAAACCGGTTCTGACCCAGGAGGCATAGATTAGGAATTCGGTTTTCTATTCGGTTTTCGATGGTTTTCAAATGATTTTGGGGAAGGGGGAATTTTGGAAAAGAAAAGAGAACACCAGTCCAGCTGGAGTCGATCTTTATTCGTCATCGCTAAGTTCATTCTTTCTTCCGTCGAAGCGAGTCTAGTCAGGGGTAATCTCCTTTCTTTTCAGATGGCTAACACCAGAAGACAGAATGGTAAACAGGCCCGTGCTGCCCCCACTGCTATCGTCGCTGGTGTCGCTGCAGAAGCTGTTGTTGCCACTGAGAATGTCATTGCTGCTGAGGACGTAGCTGTTGCTCAACCTGAAGGTTCCTAGGAAAGTATCGGAGAAAGTGGGACTGGAAACAAGAACACCGTCAGTGAATCTAGAGCATCTCAGAGGACTGCGAGATCTGCCACCCGCAAAGCTGCTCGGGATGCCATAGCTGAAGCTACTAGGCTAGCTGTTGCTAATGCTACGTTGGAAGAAGAGTTGGCCAGGTATCGATCCAGTCAGGGGCAAGCTCAGAGTCAAAGGACAGTTTCCAAAGAAATATCTCATCGAGCTGTAGATATGCCTCCTCCACCGCCACTGCCACCGCTGCCAGTCAGAGCACCACCGTTTGTTCTGCCACCTCTGCCAAACCACTACCATGAGGAACCGTCTTACTGGGATCTAATCAGAAAACTGAGAGAAATGGGGACGGAAATGTTTAAGGGAAAGTCTGACCCTATTGCTGCAAATGACTGGAAGAGGAAGCTAGAACAGAACTTCGTTCATCTTCGTTGTCCGGAAGAGTACCGTCAGGCTCTGGCAGTGCATTATCTAAAGGGAGAAGCCCTAGTCTGGTGGGAAGGTATGGTAGCCAAGACTCTTGGGGCGTCTGATCTGACATGTGAAGAGTTCAGGACTCAGTTCACCAGGAAGTACTTTCCCTGCGAGGCAATGGACAACATGAAGCACCAGTTTCTGACAATTCAGCAAGGCAAGTTGACTGTTTGCCAGTATGAAGAAGAGTTCAACCGTCTTTGCCGTTTTGCTGGCCGCTATCTGGAAGAGCATGAATTGATCCGAAGATTCTTGAATGCTTTGAATATAGAACTCCAAAACCGCTGCAAGTTGGTGCGCTATGAATTCCTGGATGAGTTGGTGGAAAAGGCAGCTGATCAGGAAAAGGGATTAAAGGAAGAGAAAGAAAGGAAGAAATCCAATCCACCCAGAGCTGACACTACCCGTGATGGCTGCAAGAGGGATTTCAACCGTGCTTTTGGACAGGCGAACGTCCTGACAGACCCTCGGCTTCGATGCTTTAAATGTAATCGTATCGGTCATAAGTACTTTGAGTATCCAGAAAAGCCGAGAGGAGGGATGAACCCACTCAGACCTAACCCACCTAGAGCGAATCCACCCAGACCAAACCCGTCGAGAGTCAATCCGCCTATGGGTAACTTACCGCAAGCTTATCCGCCAATTGGCAACCCAGAAGAGGAAATGAGGTGTTACTATTATAAACAGCCTGAACACTATGCAAGCCACTGTCAAGCACCAGGGAATCTACTTACACCACCATCGCTGCCTTCACCGCCATCGCTTCCTCCTCGCCAACAAGCTCCAGCACCTTGGGTCTTTGCCGCAAAAGTGGGAGAGGAAGAAGGGGAACCTGAGGCCGCCGTCAATGCTGCAGAGGGCTAGGAAGGATTCGAGCCCATCGCTAGTATGTCGTTAAACCCCTTCTGTCAATTGGTAGTTTTCCGTGTAATGTGTGCTAAGAGTCAGTCGGAAATAGAGAATCAAGTCCTTAGAATGACTAGGATTGCCCTCCTGTAGAAACCGTAATGGTGGGAGGAGAAGCCGCATATACCATTTTCAACTCCGGAGCTACGAATAGCTTTGTGAGGCCGCAACTAGTAAAAAGGTGGGACTTCCAAGGCCAGTTTGTCCCAAGGAATCAAAGGGTCAAATCGGTGCGCAAAGAGAAGATGGAAGCCACCGGAGTTCATGCCGAAGTCCCAACCGCCATAGGAGGAAAGGTGTTCGCCAGTAATCTGACAGAGATGGAGGTGGGTCGATATAATGTAATCCTATGAATGGATTGGCTTGACTGCCATGGAGTGGATCTAGACTGCTGCCAGGCAAGAGTGAAGATTCGTGGAGACAAAAGAGAGACAATTTTCCAGGGAGTCAGGACAAGCTCCAGGGTACCAATCATCTCAGTGTTGCATGTGGAAGAGCTCCTGAGGAAAGGAAACGAGGCTTTCATAGCCACAATCACGGTCACTAAGGAAGGTGCTTCGATATAAATCAAGGGTATTCCAGTAGTCACACAGTATGAGGACGTGTTCGTACCGTTGAAAGGACCGCCGCCCAAAAGAGGAGATGCCTTTACCATCGAGCTTGAATCAGGGACGACCCCTGTGTCTCGAGCACCGTATCGTTTGGCACCTACCGAGATGGTGTGGCTAAAGAAGCAGTTAGAAGAAATGATCGAGAAAGGTTTCATCCATCCTAGCAGTTCACCATGGGGAGCGCCAATTTTGTTTGTAAAAAAGAACGATGGCACCTTCTGGCTATGCATCGACTACAGAGGTCTGAACAAGGTCACCGTCAACAATAAGTACTTGTTGCCAAGGATAGAAGAGCTATTAGACCAGCTACAAGGAGCCTCTTGGTACTCTAAGATAGATATGGCGTCAGGATATTACAAAATTCGAATCGTGGAGGAAGATGTGCGAAAGACAGCCTTTTGTACTCGTTATGGTCATTACGATTATTTTGTTACGCCGTTTGGGTTGACGAACGCACCAGCCGCCTTCATGAAGTTGATGAATGACGTCTTCCGGAAGCATTTGGTCAAGTGCGTAACAGTCTTCATCGATGACATCTTGGTTTATTCTAAAACGCGGGAAGAGCATGCCCAGCACCTAAGGATAGTGCTCGAAACGCTAAGGGAGCCGAAGTTGTACGCCAAGGATTTGCCAGCTTGCTAAGACGATGACTCGCCTTACCGGAATGAGAGTTAAGTTTGAATGGACAAAGGACTGTTCCAAGAGCTTCAAGGAGTTAAAGGACTGCCTGACTCAGACGCCAGTGCTAGCGCTACCGAAAGTGGGTAATCCATATCAGGTCTACACATATGCCTCAAGAGTAGGATTAGGGTGTGTTCTTATGCAGTCTGAGAAAGTGATCGCCTATGTTTCGCACCAGTTGAGACCCCACGAGACGAACTGCTCGACGCACGATTTGGAATTGGCTGTAGTTGTTTTTGCCCTCAAGATTTGGAGAGCATATCTGTATGGAGAAAAAGTTCAGATATTTACGACCACTAGAGCTTGAAGTATATTTTCACCCAGTTGGATCTGAATTTGAGACAACGCCGATGGATTGAACTTCTGGCAGATTACGACTTAGAGATTGCTTACCACCCTGGGAAGGCCAACTAGGTAGTAAACGCCCTAAGCCGTAGAAGGATAGATGTGGCAGAGTCAAATGAGGCTCAAGATTTGGTAGAAATGGTAGCAAGCCTTAGCATTTTTGCGACTACGGTAGAAGATGGTATGACCGGATTAGAAGCTGTAGACCAAGCTGACCTCTTATGGAGAATCCGCCAGGCACAAGTCAACAATGAATCACTCCAATGGTCCAGAAGGAAGTAATCGGTTACCATGTGACGACTAATAGACCGGTTATGTTCAAGGACAAAGTTTGCGTGACGAATGACCCGGAGCTAAGGAAGGAAATCCTACAGCAAGCCCATTGTTCGAAGTTTTCGGTACACCCTGGAAATGGAAAGATGTACAGGGACATGAAGAGGTTTTATCATTGGGGCGAAATGAAAAAAGATGTCGTTACTGTGGGAACCAAAATTCACACTGTCAATGTTACGTGGTTCACGGATTCTCTGTGGCCAAAAAGCGACGAGATCAGTCGATGAATACGAGAAATTAGGTTAAAGTTACGAAGCTAAGCTGCGAAACGAAATAAAACAAAAAGCGTGAGTAAAGCAGATATGAATACAGATTGCAAGATCGAAATTAACATGATTCGTATGACGAAAGTAAGATGAAACAAGATGAATAACGTAAGTGAGATTGATACGAAACAGGTTGCAAAACTAAATGCGTATAACAGTGATAAGATAACAGGATTCGTAAGAACAAGTTTAAATAAACAGGATTTTTGACGTGAAACAGTATGAACACGAAAGTAAACCGTAGATCAAAACTGGAGATGCTCGACGAAAAGATGGCAGAAGCCAACGTCTTTTTCGTCCTCCTTGAGTTTTGATCCCGCCAGCGCGATCTGGAAACTCTGAAAGTAAGCTTTCGGGTCGGTGGTCTCGTCATACGTTGGGATCTTCACCTTTCGGGGATCTGAGATCTTCGTGTTTGTAATGTGAGCAGTGAAAGGAGTCTTTCGAGCCTCGTCGAGGTGTCCATCGATCTCTGGTGCAGCGCTGGTCGCGTGATAGATCTGCGACTTTACAGCTTTCACTTCTGTCGCAGTATTCGCGATGTAGTTACGGAAATCATCGAGATCGTGACTGGCGGTTTTGCGAGAAGGCATGCACATTCTGTTAGCGACATGGCCTGCTCTTCAACCTATTCTTATTGCTCAACCCAAAGGACGTTTTGTTCTTCCTCTGTGATGGGTTCTTCGAGCCGAGAATTGCGCAAGTTTCGCGACTTCTAACCCTTCTCTGTGATCAGCATCCTCATCCGTAGGGTCGAAGTGATCGCTGATGTCCAGGTCGATTCGCTCGGCCTCATGTTCCTCCGTTTCTTTTTCAAGAGCTCGGAAGTCATTCGCGCCAGTCCGGGTTGCGACAGGTGTGACTTCATCGGGATTCTTTTCCGATGGTTTCTCCTGTGCATCCCGGAGTGCTCAAGACGAAGTCGCGAAGTTGAGCCTTCTTCCGCGGAGTGTGGTTGCTCCACGAGGAAGGATGTTTCTGGTTCTCGCGGCTAAGGTCTCGACCTATTTTGCGAGAGAGTCGGTGACTTGGTCACGTTCTACCAACTTCTTTTCGAGAGTCGAGAACATGTTTTTGATCTCCTCGAACGCTGCGATGTTTGGGTCACCGTTGACCGCGGTGATGTTCGTTGTTGTAGTGATTTCAACAGTGTCGCCGGCGTTGTCGCCTTCGCGAGCTGGTTGGTTGTTCTGTTTGTCGGTGTTCACGACTGATCTGTGAATTACCGTGAAAGATATCGCGTGTGCCCCCTCCTTCTAGCGCCAAACTGTGGGAACCGAAATTTACACTGTCAATGTTACGTGGTTCACGGATTCTCTGTGGCCAAAAAGCGACGAGATCAGTGGATGAATACGAGAAATTAGGTTAAAGTTACGAAGCTAAGCTGCGAAACGAAATAAGACAAAAAAGCGTGAGTAAAGCAGATATGAATACAGATTGCGAGATTGAAATTAACATGATTCGTATGACGAAA
>OVAN01016773.1:0-10394 GCA_900406275.1 Anastatica hierochuntica
TGGCGCCAACTGGCGCCAAGGACTTGGCTTGGTCCTGGCGCCAAGGACTTGGCTCGATTCTGAAGCCGATTGGCGTTGCCAATCGGCGCCAAGACGGATCTCCGGTCCCGATTCTGATCGACGTCTAGATCGGCCTCTAGTTCAATCTTCAATCGGTTCCAAGACTCGTTCGTAGGTTTGGCGTCAATCNTTTGGCGTCAATCGGCGTTTAGACATTTCTTCGAAACGACGCGGTTCTCCGATGGTCACGGAGGTTTCGTATCATTCCGAAGTTCGGAATGTGAGGTCTCCCGAGAGTTTATTCATAAATCGTGGATGTTAACTTTAGCATTCGGGCTCTTTAGTTGTTCGGGGACGGATAGACTTTGTTGAATGATAGTTAAGTCTAGACGATGACCAGTCAAGACAAAGGTAAGTCTAGAAGACGTTAAGTCTTGATGGCGGTGAGTCTAGCTGTTGGTCGTGTTTCCGAGTAAGTCCGATTAGCGATGCAATCTTGGACGTTGATTTCGAGCTGACCATTTTTGACAGCAACAAAGAATTCTTTAGAAGAAGTAAGATTTTATGTGTAACGCATTCCAGCTATTTGGTTGTACTTTTCCATACCTATCTTGTAACTTGTATGCTCCTCATCCTCTGACTTCTACGATCTAGTATGGTTCTTCCCAGCCAGGCGCGAGCTTACCTGCGGCCTTGTCCCGGGTATTATCGAAGACTCGGCGCAACACCCATTCGCATTGCACCTTCTTGTTGTAGTTCCGTGCTACTTCTTATTNTTCCTTTCTAAAACGTTCTCGTTCGCACCTTCTTGTTGTAGTTTCGTGCTACTTCCTGCTGGTATTTCCAGTTTCTTACTCTCGCGACTTCCCTTTTATTGTCAAGGAGATCTAGGGACAAGGCCATCAGTTCTTCGTTCTCTCTTGGAGTCAGAAGCTCCGTCTTGGGCGTAGGGATGTTAACCTCAGCAGGGGACAATGGCTCTGATTAGTAGACCAAGGCGAAGGGTTATTCCCCTATTTTGGTCTTGATGCTGGTTCGGCAGACCCATAGAGTGGCTGGAAGCTCTTCAACCCAGTTGTCTGCGGCTTGATCCTAGCGTTTCTTTAGGAGACTCACCACGGTTTTGTTTGTGGATTCGGTCTGCCAATTAGACTGCGGATGTCTTGGAGTGGCAAAGCTTAACTTTATGCCCCTGTTTTTCGCAAAACGTCTTGAAGTTTTTGCTTGTGAATTGTGGAACGTTATCCGTTACTATTTCATTGGGCACTCCGAATCGTGTCACAACATTTTTCCAGTGGAACCTTTTGATGTGGACATTCGTAATCTTGCTTAGAGCTTCTACCTCTACCCACTTGGAAAAGTAATCCGTCACTACCAGCAGGTATTCCAACTGACCGGGGGCCTTTGGGAATTTTCCTACGATGTCCATTCCCCACTTCATAAATGTCCAAGGGGAACTGACAGATTTGAGTTTTTTAGGAGGTAGCTTTGATACTTTTGCATGTCTTTGACATTTATCACAGTATTTGGCCATCTGGAGGGCGTCATTGGCCATGGTTAGCCAGTGGTATCCTACCCTCTTGGCTCTAAGTACTAGGCTTTTTCCGCTGGAGTGAGATCCGAATTCTCCCTCGTGTAGTTCCTTAAGGACCAAATCAGCATCCTCTAGCTTTACGTACTTAAGGTAGGGTCCTAAGAAGGATCTTTTGTAAAGTTTTCCTCAAATTACACAATAGTGTGACACTTGCAATCTGATCTTGCGGCATTCGCTCCCTATGTTAGACAAGACGAAGTCTCTTAGATAGGAAATTATGGTATCAATCCACGTTTCTTCTTCTTCGACGTTGGAGACTTGAAGTCCTTCTCCATCTTCATCGGTAGCTAGCCACTGGAACACAAGAAAGGGTATGATGATTGGCTCTATGGTTTTTACGGCAAAGGCTAAGTTGGCAAGGGTATCCGCGTGCGAGTTGTGTTCCCTGGGGATCTGCTTGAGCTCGCATGCTTTGAATGAGATGAGAAGCATCTTTGCTATGGCCAGATACTTGGTCAAGTTGGCATCTTTCACCTGATAATCGCCTTGCATCTGACTTATGATTAGTTGGGAATCACTGTACACCCGTAGGTTCTCTATTCCCAAGTCTTTTGCTAAATTGAATCTTACGATTAAGGCTTCATATTCGCTTTTGTTGTTGGTGGCTTTGAAGTTGCACCTTATTGCTCTTGATGAAACTTCTCCTTTTGGTGAGATGAGCACAAGGCCTACTCCGGCTCCTTGTATGTAACTAGATCCATCTACGTAGAGCGTCCATTCTCCTTCGCTCTTATTTTCTTGTTGGATCCTGACTTCATCTTCTGCCCCAGGTATCATCGGTGCAGAGAATTCAACTACGAAGTCCGCCAAGACTTGCGATTTGATCATCGTGGTACGGCGGAAGATTACGTCATACTCTCCTAGTTCCACTGCCCATTTGGCTAATCTTACGGATACCTCTTGTTTGTGGGGTACAAACTTGATGAGGAATGACATGACGACTACCACTGGGTGAGCCTGGAAGTAAAGACACAGCTTTCTGGCCGAGACGACTAGGGCGGGAGCAAGCTTCTCCAAATGGCTATAGCAGGTTTCGATGTCTAGGAGAGACTTGCTTACGTAGTACACTGGATGTTGCTTGCTCCTTTCCTCCCTAACCAAGACGACACTTACAACGTGCCCGGAAACTGCTAGGCTAAGGAGCAGAGGCTCTCCGTCTCGGGGCTTTGAGAGAAGAGGCAACGTGGTGAGATATTCTTTGAGCTTGATCAAGGTGTCCTCTGCCTTCTGATTCCATAAGAATTTCTCGGTGAACTTAAGGGCTTCGAAGAATGCGTGGGACTTATCCGACAACCTGGATATGAATCTGCTTAAGGTTGTCATTCTTCCTGTCAGCTTTTGCACGTCTCGAGGAGTCTTAGGTGAGAGAATCGCGTGAATCGCCCAGATTTGTTCCGTATTCGCCTCGATCCCTCTCTATTTGACTATGTACCCCAAAAAATTTCCAGAGCTCACTCTGAATGAACATTTAGAAGGATTGAGCTTGATGTTATACTTCCTTAGCGTAGAGAAAGCTAGCTGCAGGTGGGCGATGTGGTCTTCCGCCTCCAGAGATTTGACCAGCATGTCGTCAATATAGACTTCCATGGTCTGGCCGATTTGGTCTGCGAACATCATGCTGACTAGTCTCTGGTACGTAGATCCTACGTTTTTAAATCGAAAGGCATCACTTTGTAACAGTAAATTCCTCGCGATGTCATGAAGGAAGTCTTCTCCTAGTCTTCAGGGTGCATAAGTATCTGGTTATATCTGGAGAAAACATCCATGAAGCTCATCAACTGGTGTCTTATCGTAGCATCCACCAACTTGTCTATATGAGGCAAGGGGAAAAGGTCTTTCGGGCAGGATTTGTTAAGATCTGTGAAATCTATACAAACCCTCCACTTGTTGTTCTTCTTCCGGACCACGACGACATTTGCTTGCCAATCCGGATGGTGGACCTCTCTGATCAACCCAGCCGTAAGGAGGTTTTTGACTTTAACCATTGATGATAGCATCTCGTTCAGCTGTGAACTTCCTCCTTTTCTGCTTGACTGCTGGGTATTTTGGATCCACTTGTAGTTTTTGTACTATGACGTCCGAGTCTATACCTGGCATATCCACATGGAACCATGCAAAGCAATCAGCGTTAGACCTCAATAAGTCTACTAGCCTCTGGCGTATGCCTTCTTCCAGTCTTGACCTCACTTTGAGACTCTTCCTGACTTTCCAGGTAGTAGGGGTATCTCGTCCAGCTACTCCACTTCCAGCTCCTCAGTATGCTTCGCAGGAAGTGGATTTTGTAATTGCTACAAGGGGGTTGTCTTTCCTTTCAGAGTAGTTTGGTAGCACGACCGAGCGTTCTCTTGATCACCTTTGATTTCTCTGATTCCCCAAGGTGTTGGGAATTTGAGCACCTTATGTAAAGTTGAAGGCACTGCTCTCGTCGCGTGTATCCAGGGTCTACCCATGATCATGTTATAGGAAGAGGGGCAATCTATAACAGAAAACTTAGTGGAGAAGTTTATTTCTCCGACGCAAATTGGTAGCACTTATCTGCTTGACTTCTCCACTGAAGCCTACTAATGGTGTGGCCTTCTTGGTTAGAGCTTCCTGGGTTAGCCCTAGATCCGTGTATGGCCCCAAGAAGAGCACGTTTGTAGAACTTCGATTGTCGATGAGGACTCTCTTCACCAAACAATTCACCACTGATAAGGACACGACTAGGGCATCGTGATGCGGAGTAAGATCTTTGTCTTGTTCCTCAGGCGTGAAGCTTATGGCCTCTTGGCTATGCCCCTAACGCTTGCCTTCTAAGACGTGATAGTTGCTTTTTGTGATCCTTGTGCTTTTGTTTGCGGCAGCATGTGTGATGATGCTAACCTCAGATCCTCCAGATATGACGTTGATCACTCGATCGTGTCTTGGAGAGCCTGGAGCTTGGCGGCTTGTTGGGACGACTTCTTCCTGGCTACTTAGAATCTCCTTGGTCCTGTTAGAGAGAAACTCTCGCAAGTACCCTTTCTTGAGCAATTCATTGACTTCTAGCCTTAGGGATATGTAGTCCTCCGTTCTGTGACCATGGTCATTATGGAAGTCACACCACTTATTGGGATTCCGGTGATGGTCAGGTGACCTCATCTTCTAAGGGCCATCTGACTTGATCTCCCATCTTCTTCAAGACTCCCACCAGTTCCACTCTCGATATTGATAAATTCGATATATCGGGCTAAGTGTTCGTTGTGGAAAATCTGCTACCGTCCGGCTTGCCCAAAGGTCTATGCCCTCCTTTGGCTCCTTTCGCTCCGCTTTCTCCAGAAGATCTTTGATAGGGCTTGTCGTCCCTGACTGTCTTCTCGGTCCTCATGACCCAAGATTCTTGCCTAGCAAGCAGATCTTCTTCCCATTTGATTTGCACCTGAGCACGAGCAAGTACATCCTCCATTGTCTTGCTCTGGTACTTGGTCAGCTCCCTGTAAAAATCCCCCTCAGGGAAGAGTTCTCTTTTGAAGGCAGAAACTGCGGCGACCACTCTGCAATCCGGTATTGTAACCTTCTGATTGTTGAAGCATTTCACATAGCTTTGAAGAGGTTCTGCCTTGCGTTGCTTGATCTCATAAAGATCGTCAGACGACTTGGGGGTCACCCTGCTACTGGCGAACTATTCTATGAACAAGTATGTCAGATGTGCGTAGGATCCCACAAATCTAGTTGGAATCGTGATGAAAAACCCCTGGCACATAACGACTTCCTTATGTTCTTTATGAATCACCACGGTATGCATCTTCTGCTTGTATTGTGCGATATGGTTATTCGGGTCGAAAGTCCCGTCGTATGGCTTGATAAAAGGGAAGGTGAACTTCCTAGGTATGTCAATCAGTGCAATCTCGTCTGTGAAAGGAGTGTTTGCATAAGAGCTTGGGGCACTTTTCCTCAGAGGAGGTACAAAACCTGGAAGACATTCGATTACTGATACCAAAGCTTCAAACTTTTCAGAGAACATCTGTTCTAGACATTTATCTTTGTCAGAAAGTGGGACGTGGCTTACGACCTCTTGTCCTTATACTTCCATGGGGTCACCTTGCTCCTGACTAGGATCTTGGTTCCCCTGGGCCCCTGTGGCCGTTTGACCTCCTCTTTCTCCGGTGTTAATGGTTGGAGGAGTTTCCAGAGTTGGCATCCGGGGCACGTGAACTCTAAACCTCTGACCCGCAGCTTGAGTAGCCATTAAGTTCGAGTTTGTCTCCGTGAGAGCTTCGTTCTCCAGTTCGAGCTGCTGCAGGCATTGTGCGTTCTCCTGAAGCGTCTTGGTGCAAACCTCCATATGTTATCTCAAAGCTTGCAACTATGTGGTTGCGACATCGACTCCAGTTGGAGTTTGATCCCTTCGAAGTTGCTCCATCTCACCTAGTCTCGTCTGCAAGATCTCCAGTTGAGATCGCATCTCTTCATATCTGAGCTCTGTTCGTGCAAGTGTGATGTAGTTTTGGATAGTAGTTCCCCTTCTTCTAGCGCCAACTGTTATGGATGATTTTTGGATGTTCTTCAGAAAGAGCTACGAAAGCTGGAAGACAATGAATATGCAGGTTTGATGTTTTCGATCTAAGCAAAAGAGATGAAAAAATATGTATATTATTCTCTTAAGCCTAGAGTTTTTTCAGATCCCTTCTCCTATATATTTATACATGGAGTTCATCGTTATCTCCTTCAAATTACGCGATATCGTAATTATCTAATAAATATACATGATTATCTACTTATTTAATTGATAAGATAAACATCAAATAATGGCGGCTGGCTTCGGGTCTTTGGCCTTGCTATGGCATCTGGCTTCTTGCTTCGCCAGGGCGTCTGATTTCCTGCTTCTGGGCATTCCCCTACCTCATGGCTTTACTGTTGTACTCCATTCGAACCAGGGGGAATTCCCAAGGCTCAAATTACTCCCAACAATTAGGTTGTAATATAGGTGTTAGGGATGACTAATCTTAGGTTTCCGAAGGATTTGGTGTGCTTAATGCTAGGTTTTAGAATAGTTAACTAAGATCTAGACTTGTATGCATTTCTCGCCTGAGAGGTGTTCGATGAACTGTCTAGGAGAACCAAATAATTGCTATTTCAATCTAGGAAATGAGAGTTGTTTGCTAGATTGATTAGTGACTATATGGGTTTGCTCTTAATGATTCCTAATCGATTTATCATTTGCAACAAACGAGAGTTGAGCGAATGCGATTGATAAGGAAATGGCCTATTGCCATGAGAGTGGATTAGGCTAGTATTGCCTTTGGTCGTGGATTTGTGCTCAATAGCTTGATCTAACACCTCTTATTACCATCTTTCTAAGTGGATCCATTAAAACAACCCTTGGTCCATCACCTTAGTTCATTATCTATTTCAAGTTTGCACCTTTGAGTTTATGTTTACTTCCTTTATTTATGTTTATTGCATTTAGTTAAGTTGTTTATTTTCTTGCCTTGTTTTCGTTTACAGATTACTAAGAAAACCCGAAACAAACTCCAACCTTTCTTATTTGCTTATATTAGACTTGAATCTGTATTCCCAATGCTTAAATCTATCTAGTTAGGTAAGTTGCTCCTTGTGGTTCGACTCTGAAGTACTACAATGACATATCCGTACACTTGCGGATTGTGTGATTGTTAGGAAAAGAGCTTTTATAAATTTAAAGCTTCGTTTTCTTTTGTTTGCATGAATAATCGTGAGCAACCCGCTGTCCTTGGCAGGAGGAATTTCGGGTTCATCCTCGAAAGTCGGGGTTGGGAGGCCTTGTTCTTCCGCCTCCGCCATCACCACTACCTTGTAATTCTCGAACTCCTCCACCAGATTCTTGGATTTTGTATCCCCCTTGAGCTAGTCGCGGGCCATCTCCCAGGGGCCAACGATCTTGGCACCACTTACCGCCATGGTTTTCTCCTCATCAAAGGTTGCCACCTTCGCCTTCAGATCGGCAATCTCTTGCTCCAGAAGCACCTTCTCCTCCGTTATCTTGAGGACCTTCTCCACTGCCTTCTGTTTCTGACAGTCCAACCCACGGGCCAATTCCTTCAGCTCCCTCAGCTCTTTCTCCAGGCCAGCAGTCATGTCTTTCTCATTCTTCATTTTGAGGAGATACCCCTCCGCCACAACCCTCTCAGCAAAGTCCATTTCAGTAGCAAGTCGTTTTTCGGCATGATGGAGAAAGGAAGCCATCTAAGATCAAGTATAAGAGGAAGCGTAGTTAGAAAAAAGTAGATAGAAGTAGGCAGACGTCAAGAGCAAGCCGATTACCTTGATCATTTCCTTCTTGGCATGAGCGAGAACTCCCACATTATTGGAGTTGGGATAGCTGACGGAGACTGAGGGAAAGATGGAGTCTTTTAGCAAATCTAGAGCGCCATCAAGATCGTTGGGAGTGGAGGAGGAAAGCCTTGAGGAGCTGCCTTTCTGCTTCTTGGAGGAGGTTGTAGCTTTCTGGACCCCCTTCCTCTTAGTTCCACCTGAAGGAGACTAAGAAATCTCCACGACCTTTGGACCCTTGCCCCCCGATTCCAGCTTAAGCTTCCTGGCCTCTTGAGCCTACTTGAAGTCTTCCAACGCCTTCGAACTAGATCCTGCCATTTTTCCTGCAAAACAATAAGAGATTAGCACAGCAAAAGTTTCAACACGACTAAGGAGGCAGCAAGTAGAGAGTAACCTCTGATGCTACTCTGCTTCAACGTTTCTACACTTAGCAGGAACGAGATTCTCCTTTCTTAAAATGGGATCTCCAAAGCCTCTTCCACGCCTTCCTTGCCTTCTTCTGCTTTCTTCGTCGACACCTTTGCAAAAGGCATAAAATGGTAAAGTCAGCGTCTGGCCAAAAGTCACAAAACAGAAAGATCATCCTAAACCTACCAGTAAATTTTCAGAGGGTAGAAAAGCCAGGCGTCAATCCTACTTTCATAAAAGCAAATCTTTGCGCCCAATGTTTGGTGAAAGCAACCCCCCCCCCTTTCTCTCACTCTTATCAAGCTCCTTAACTATAAGAGCACTTGCCCTTGGGTGAAAGTAGTATCTGCCTTCACTAGGAGAGACGGGAGAGAAATAGTAGGTGTAAAGAAGTTCGTCAATGCTCACGTTCAGCTCATAAAATTCAGTGAGGACCTGGATAGCAGTAAGGATTCTCCAAGAAGGCGGGTTCAATTGAGAAGGGAAAATACCGAAATTTATTGAGACCTTCATTAGAAGGGCTGCTGGTATCCTGCCCCTGATTCCAGCCTCGAAATAGCCCTCATACATCGCGATCTCGTCTCTAGGACCCTCTGAAGCCCTCTCATCCTTCTTGGCCACCCTCAATTTTACCTCTTCCCTAAGAGAGTATTGTTGTCTCCAAGCTGAAAGGTGCTTGGATTCAATGGAAGAAAAAGGGCCCACCTTCAGAAGAGCAAAATGTGAAGAAGAGCAAAGAAGCCTTGGGGTGACGTCGTGGATCTCCAGGTCCTCTGTAGATCCTTCGACATCGGTGGAAGGACATGTCCTGATCAAGTGCCTTCTCCTAACCCTCGCACCTACGGACGACGAAACTTTAGGGAAGAACTCTTCGGCAGAACTAGATATTATTGACCTGAGAAGGTCCCGATTTCAGATCTAGGGCTTAGGGGATTAAGAAACCTATAAGCTAACATGAACCCTAAACCCTAGAAGTACCCTCTGGGTCCTGATCTATAAGGAGTAAAAAGAAGAAGAAGTGAGAGATTCTAACTTGAAATCGCAAATGGAATAAAGTTTTAGAGAGGATTCCGAAAGGAAGAAGTTTTCGCAAGAAGAGGAAAGAAAATGAAGAAAAAGGCAAGAACAAAGAAGAAAAGAAATTAAAGTGTTGAAGAAGGAAGGAGGAAAAATTGAGTCCACGCTCGCAATGATTTGGTGGCGCGAATCTCGGAGCAACTCCTCCCTTCTTCTCTTCAAAATCCTAAAGTAACCTCAACCAACAGCTGAGATTTCCGTTCAGCAAGCAACAGTTCCCAAGGCTCTCTCTATTAAAATATGAGTTTGAAATTCAAAAGTCCTGAAGCCAGAAGCAAGGCGCCAAGGGGCAGCGGGAGCATCTGGCGATAAACGTGTCCAACTTCAGTGACACTCCGGCTACAACAAAGCATATGCTAAAAGGGGTTTGAGGCGACATACTGATACTCAGAGTTTTAACCCGAATATATCACTGCAAGTGCACAGCAAACGCAGTAGTATAGATGGGATCGAATCCACAGAGACCATTTACACACTAAAACCTTTATTTCGAATCAAGCTAGAAGACACAAAGATTTTTGTTGGGTTTTTAGATTGCAAGTAAAATAAAAGCAAGAAAATAAATCAACGATGTAAATCAATAGACTAAAGACGCTAGGCATCAGGGTAATTCGCAGGAAACATGATTGATAAATAAGAATCAGACAGGGAAATATGAAGCAACGTTCTTGAACTCAAATCACTGAAACAGATAAATCTCCTCCCGGAGTATTTAATCCCTATGTTTAGAACAATGAATACTAACTCCCGTTGAATTCAAAAGAACTAAACATGCATTAAGGTCAGGTTTAATATGTTCACAAAATACCTTAACATCAACTCTCGTTGGCTAAGGATATATTGCTCATCTAAGAGATTTTCAGGTTTCTAAATCAACTCATGTTGTATCTATCAACCTAAGATCATGAATCAGGTAGCTAATCTAATTCAAGCAATAAGTTCAACTTAGATGAAGAATCCTGATGATAGTTTTCCCAAATCTAACAACCTCAATCATCAATTCATGAAATCCTTTGAAACCCTAAAACCTAACTAGAAAACT
>OVAN01016774.1:180-10394 GCA_900406275.1 Anastatica hierochuntica
TTTAAACTCAATGGAAACACTAAAGAAGTTTGAGAATTTCTGCTGGATATACACAACAACAAGTGAACAACTTTTAGAAAGAGATTTGATTAAAAAAAAGTTGTTGTTCTTTCTACTACAATGATCACGAAATTATAAAGAGAAAAGAGAGAGAAATGAGTTTTTAATGACTTGTACATGCACAAGTTCTAGGAAAATTCAGCAATATGAAATATGAAGTTTGAACATAAAAACTGGCTCCTTTTCCCTCCTTAGGCGTGACTTTATTGCTGGAAATATTCCTTGGCTTTTATCTTCAACAAATGGGCAATTGTGAAGTGAAACAACTGCCTCATTAAAAACCTTGTCAAGAAAACTCACTGGGACAAAACTTGACAAGGGAAAAAGAGTAATACCGAGACACTCTTCCCATTTGTTGAGATCACTTAGCTTGGATAGTGATTAGAGTGTTTTGGCTGATTCTTTCTCCACTTCGGATCAGTTGTGATTCGTGGCTCCAAGTGTGCATAAGAATCCCTCCTATAGCTGCCTTGAGTTCTTTAGCTTTAGCTCGAGTTATGGGTCCATTTGAAATGGTCAGCGCTTCCTCAGCTACAAGCTCTTCTTTAAGTTATGGTTCATGCTCCAACTCTGTTGTAGCTTCCATGATCATATCACATGTGGTCCAACTTGTTGATTATTATCCATTATACATGTCTCATATTTGTTTTAATACTCTCTCTCTTTCACAATAAGTGATGTTTCATAAAAAAATTTCGTTTTTTCATGTAATTTTTTTATTATTGTTTGATAATTCTGACCAATTATATTTTACATAATTTTTTTATTTACTAAACTAGTTTTATTTAATAATATTTTTATGTAAACGGAATAAATTTTATATTTTTTTAATCTGTATATATTAATCTTAAATCATTGATTATAAGAAACATCATTTAAAAGGAGCAAAGGAGTACGATATGACATTGAGTAGGCTCATTGTATCGACTGCCTAGTGGAATTTTTTTTTTTCTGACATTTGAGATTTTATAATATCAAACATGAAACGAATACAGTCTGAGAGCCATAGTTTTTGAGATATAAGATGGCGGTTAAACTACAACCCCATAGCCACAAGATGGCGATCTAGTAGGTACAGTACCGGATCCATTCAAAGAAAATGAGAAACACAAAACAAACAACATAGAACCTAGACGCAAAATTCTAACTTGATAGAACTAAATTTCTTGCTTTAATAAACACAAGAAATGGTGGTTTGTCGATGTATCATTATAATGTTTCCAATCTACTGAAGCCACGAGAACACACACCTTTCATTTCACTCGGGAACCGCTATGATCTATAATTGGATTTCGGAATCTGCCTGCGAGAGGTTAGTACTATACAAAACCAGAATAAGAGATTAAACACCTAGAAACACCACAAAGAATACAACAGAACATATCGTAGCAATCCTCAATAACTAAACCTAGACTAGTCATTTGAAGAAGCTGGAAACCAATAATATCAACGGAAAAGAAAAACACAGAAATAAGCGTTGAGGGATGACTTCACCTACAAGATACATCAAAGAACACACATAGAAGGATCTTTGACCCTGATGAGTTACGGCGAAAAGTCTAAAAAGTCTCTGAAAATCTTTCTTTTCATATCTCCAAATCGAACCCTAGAAGTATATGAGCTACTAATTCCATAGCTCTTCTTATAGATCTGTGGAAGAGCCTCCTAACCGGGGACTCACGTCTCCAAATAAGATCCTAGAAGCATATGGAGCTCTTCTTACAGATCCACGGAGGAGCTTCTTAACCGAGACTCACGTGCCACACTATCTCCGATAATGGATTAATCGGCAAGGGAAAAAACCGATCTTAACCCACAAAACATAAAATCCGCCCCAAAACTTCTGCCACTGCTCCATCCTGTCTCGTCTAAGAACCAATAACCCTCGTGGATGGAAAAAGCCGGACATGAGTCAATCATTTCCTTTCTCTGGCCCAACACGACCGAGTATATGAATAGGATTGAAGAAGAAGAGAAGATGGGGAAAAGAAAAAGCAGGAAGGGAAAGAGAGGCCGGCGTGCCGGAGTAACATCGAACGACTTTAGATCTAATGTATTCTTTGTCGAGAGAGAGAGAGGAGTTACTCTGTGCCGAGTGGAAATATAAAACGTTGCATTTTGTCTAGTTCTAATATATAATTAACGGAAAATTCCATTAAAATACATCAACTTAATTTCTATTACCATTTTAATACATCAACTTTCCAAGCGTCCATAACAATATACCAACTATTTTCCAAAATAATACATCAATTATTTTATTTGTTTATTTTAAATCACATATATTTAACTATCTACCATTTTAAAAAATTAGTTTAAATATATAAAAAATTCAAAAAATTAAAAATAAACATGATAATATTTATGATTATATCAAACTAAATTAGTTTAAATATATAAAAAATTCAAAAAATTAAAAATTCCGAAAATATGAAAATTCTAATAAATTATTTAAATATAATTTAAAATTCCAAATTTATAAAATATTAATAATAAATCTAAAACTTATCAAAAACTAAAATAAAACTAAAAAGTAAAAAAAATCAAAATTTTTTAAAGAAATTATTTTAAACGCAAGATGCTAATGCTTATTAGATTTCTTGGAAATTTTTGGAATTTTTAATTTTTTAAAAATTTTATATATTTTTAAATTATTTAGTATAACATAACTATTAAATACAAATATTTTTCATAAAACAATATATACGTAACGGAATTTTTAATGGTGTTATTTTAAATGGATAGATAGTGTATGTGATTTAAAATGTACATAGAAAATAGTTGATATATTATTTCAGAAAACGAAATAATTGATGTATTATTAAGGACACATGAAAAGTTGGTGTGTTAAAATGGTAATTGAATTTTTCCTATAGTTGGTGTATAACTAAAATATCAAACCAAAAAACTGCCGTTCAACGATCAACGTAGTCTTTTTTGCAATTTATAGATTTCCTTTTGTATCGAATCCTACAAATTTACTGATCTGACCAATGAAAAATCCGAAAAACAAATATCATTTCAATTCCAAAAGTATTAAAAGGCTCGATTTTCTTTTTTTTTTTAAAAACTTGTATAATGACAGAGCCAGAGGAACAAGCAAAGAGTTTCTCATACCTACAATATATATTTACATAAAGATAGAAGATCAAGCAAAAGCGAAGAAAGACACTTCAATAATTAACAAAGACAGAAACAAAATTCTTACATGATATCTTTAATTTTGTTGAGATATGTGATTGCAAGATCCTGCAGAGCATATGCTTCAAAGAGAAGACAATAAAAAAATAGCTAGCAGATGCAGTAGGCAGCAAAACTTGGTTTCTTGATTCATTTGCCGGTTTTGTATATATCCTGAATCGCCATCGGGTTCCCTAAGAATCAAGATATCATAACATGAAGAAAGTTTAGTGCTGTCAAAATAGCAGTAAGAAAGTTGTGAGTATCACACTCCTCAATCTAATGATCATAAAAATGCGTGTTACTTGTACGATATAAATATGAAAATGTCGATTATTATTGCTGTGATTCGTAATGCTAAGATCGTCTTCGAAGCTTTAGCAAATGCTGAACGGTTTAATCTTAAGGGTTTCAGGAAGCACAATGATATCCATATAAATCGCTTCATAAACAGATTATACGAAAGATGAACACAAGCTTACCTCATATTTTTCTGACTTAAACCGTTGAATCTAGAACGAGTTCATTTCTAAACAGTAAGTCCTTCTCTTAACCAACATCTTCGCAGCTGTTTCATAAGGCTCCTCGAAAGCCGAAGATACCCAAGAGATGTCGGAGACTTCCTTTTTCGATTCGCTCGGTCTTATGGCTACTAAAGTGGCACCTTTTAACTCAGTTCCGTCTGGTAATTCCAAGGTTGGAGCATACCAGAGTCTCATGTTCAGGGCAGGCACAAGAGTCCTCTTCGAAGCCGATGAAGCTGACAATGGTTTCACTCTTAACTCTTCTAACTGATCCCTGTTCATACAAAGCACACCTTGACCATCAGAATCAGTGAGAACTAAACTGTTTAGTGTCTTATGTTCTGAGATTATTGGCTGCAGCAAGTAGTGTCGTGCTGATGCAGCAATCAATGAGCTGATTGTCCATACAACACGCAGCTTCAAACCTCCGTTTGTGTAAAACGATTCCGGTATACTCCCGTTATCGTCGGAGCCGGAAGCTTCAACGGTTGTAGTGTCAAAGGCTTGAGGAATTCTCATCGGATTTGGTTGAATCACTGAGGAAGCACCGAGAATTACACAATTGTCTAGTGTTGAGCCAAATTCAGCTCTCCATTTCAACAAAACTCCATCGTCGATTCCGAGTTCGCCACTAGGTAGCTCAATGCGTAAGAAACGAATCTCGTCGAAATTTTTCAAAACCTGCGTAGGAGAGTGATGCGTCACGCCACCTTGTTCGATCTCCCCACCGTCGTCTCCTCCACTAATAGAAAGAGAAGAGGAAGATCCAGAACCGCATGACCTCTTCGTGCCAAGGAATTGCCCTAAAGCCTGTAACGGCTTGACAATGCCACCGACGACAAGGCGAAATATGGCGGAAACAGATCCGGCGGAAATCGATGCGGCGGAGTGAGATTTAATAGACGACAGAGAGGAAGAATCGTCATCGGAGATAACGCAATCGACACGAACAACGACGTTTTCTACCTGAGGAACGAGGGAATGAAATCGCCGGGAGACGACGCAGCATCGTCCAAGCGCTTTCACGTCGCCGATTTTGTTGAAAACAAGAAGGATGATTGAGTCAGGAAGACGATCGAAGTGGTCGATTTCTAGAGTAGGATGGATCCGAGAAGATGGATCTGAACGGAGAGTAACGGCCATGGGCGGAGAAATTGATTGGATCTTCGATAATTGGGGGAAAATTCTAGGGTTTCAGAGAAGGATTCGAATCAGAATCTGAGCTTTTAGAGAAGATAACGCATGGCGACGTTTCTAGAGAGAGAGAGAAGGTGAATTGAAAACGGTGGGAGCAAATTCATCCACGAGGTTTTGTCTGTATTTTAAGCGCGTGGAGAAAATGTGAGCGCGTGCGGCGCGTCAATAGAGAAGAAAAGCATATTGTGTAGTATTTAATTTATTTTTGTTCATGACATTTTCTTATCGAATCTTACAAATGGACCTAGCGTCTATTTTTTCGACGATATATATATATATTTTTTGTTTTCTTGCTTTTCTCTTTGATTTTTATATATGGTGTTTAGAGCTATTCCGATCTTCATCGAATGAAGGAGTGAAAAATCTTTAAGTCAACTCCTTTGTTAATCGCATGTCATCTCTTTCTGTCAGCTAGACTACTGTTTTGGATTCTTCCACTCGGATGTTTATAAAATTATTTGCAGGGAAAAGATAATATTCACCATTTTCGGATTTAGTCATGCTTCGTGCGACGAATTTCCTTCACAATCAAGTTGCGTTTTTCTTAAGTTGCTATTGTAGATAAGAGCAGAGCAACTAATGTGAAGTAAAATTAACTTTGAACAGAGTTATCATCAATATTTTCCAAAAAAACCATTCAAAACTAGGATAGGTAAAAATATTGCTATCTTTGTGGTTTATCTATATCTTCTTTTTCGTTTTGTAATTCGCAGGTTAAATTCTAAATAATAAAAGTTCTCGGCGTTATTAAAAAAAAACTCATCTATTAAATGGGGTTAAATGAACTAACCCGATTAGATCCATTTATTAAATGGGGTTACGAGAAAATAAATGGATAACCCATTTGTATCCATTTATTTTCTTTTTTAATTATTACTTTAATTTGTATATTTAAGATTATAATCATATTTTTCGAGAAAAAGCGGAACCATTTTTTCATACAAGAAAACATAAAATGACATTTTTGCAGGAAAATACGAAATCACATTTTTGGCAGAAAGACGTGGATCACGTTTTTTTGCCGGGAAAACACGAAATCGCGTTGTTGACCAAAAAAAACACGGAATAGCATTTTTGGCGAGAATACACGGAATATCTTTTTTGGCGGAAAACACGAAATCATGTTTTTGCTATAAAACATAAAATCACTTTTTTTTGCAGAAAAACACGAAATCATGTTTTTGTTACAGAAAAACACGGAATGACGTTTTTGGTGGCAAAACGCAAAATCGCGTTTTGTCGAAAAAACGCAGTCGAAAAACAGAAAAATCGCGTTTATGGGTGGAAAACGTGGAATTACATTTTGGCTATCGCGTTTTATCGAAAAAACGCAGTCGAGAAACAGGAAAACACGGAATAGCGTTTTTGGCGGGAATACACGGAATATCTTTTTTGGTGGAAAACATGAAATCATGTTTTTGCTATAAAACACAAAATCACATTTTTTTGCAGAAAAACACGAAATCATGTTTTTGTTACGGAAAAACACGAAATGACGTTTTTGGTGGAAAAACGCAAAATCGCGTTTTGTCGAAAAAATGCAGTCGAGAAACAGGAAAATCGCGTTTATGGGTGGAAAACGTGGAATTACATTTTGGCTATCGCGTTTTGTCGAAAAAACGCAGTCGAGAAATAGGAAAATCGCGTTTATGGTTGGAAAACGTGAAATTACATTTTGGCTTGGTAGACGTTGAAGCCCATTATTAGCAAAAAAAGCGAAATCCTATATCTTTTTGATGAAAACAAAGATAAATTAAATAAATATTATTAGATTATATAAAACTTATATGAGTTAAGTGGATTTAAATGGGTCTAAATAGGTATGTTTAATATATTGGATATAAATAGACAAATTCTGATAGATTTTAAAACTAAATAGGTCTTAATGAATATGTGTTTAATCGCGGATGAGTATAACAAAATGAGTCTAAAAGGGATGGATAGCCATTTTAACATTTCTAATTTTAACTAAACAATAGAATTTGTATTTTATTAAGCTTTTAAAAATATATTTTATCCAATTATGCTTTCAAGTCATGAAAGCTAATCTATTGCTTTCAAATCATGAAAGCTAATATATTGTTTATTAAGCAAATCAATTATTGTTTATTACGTAAAACTAGCTTATCTATTTTTTTAGTATGTGGATCGCGGAATGATATAGGTTATGTTTTGTGTACTTTAGATTGATGAGTGAAACTTTCATACATCATAATAATCAGACAAAAAAAATAGCCTTTGTTGTGGTTTTGTGTGCTTTAGGTTGGATGTATGTTATGTTTTGGAGAACGACAGGTTCTGCTTTTATAGAGAAAATAGGAAATTGAGAGACGCACAGCAAAGAAGAAAAATGGAGAGAGAGAGACCATTGAGGAAGAAGGAAACTGGAGAATCAATTTTGATTCAAGGTTTAATTTTACAAGTTTTTTTGTGTAGAATGTAAATTGGAGAGAAAACAATAACAACAAAAAAATTGAAATATTGAAAACTAGAATTGCTATCTAGTTAAGGAGTGTAAGGGTACTTAGAGCATGATCAATGGAAGAATCCCATTTAGGATTCTTAAGTATTATTTAAATAATAAACTAAAGTTAAGAGACCGATTAGGGGTTCTTAGTGTATTTTGGGTATTATTACAAGAAATCCTAATGGGTTCTTAAAAAAAATATTTTTTTTTAAAATAATATTTTCGATTTCGGTTCGGTTCATTCGGGTATTAATGTTCGGATATTTTCGGGTATTTTCGGATATATTCAGGTATTTTCGGGTATTCTTGGATATATTTTTTGGGTATTTCCGGATATATTCAGATATTTTCGGTTCGGATTGAGATATTTTAAATGGATCCAAAACGGATCCGAAATCCAAAAAATCAGACGGATCCGAAACGGATCCAAATATCGAAAAAAACCCAAAAAATCCGAACCGAAACCGATCCGAAAATGAAGTAGAAGACACGAAAAAGGTAAAAATGCACGAAGAACCCGCCTAAGATGCGGCTCTTCCCCAAGAGTTTTAAGGCTCGGGTTTTTAGCTAATTCTATTTTTTTAATTAAAAAATGGTTAAGAGCTCGGTTAAGAGCTTGCGTTGATCTTTGTCTTAGTTTGATTTTCCAAAAATTATCTTAGAGTTAAAAAACTGTCTATTTCAGCAAGATGGGTGTCACAAACTATCTATTTAGTAATCTTATATATTAATTGAGGAGACGGAGAGAGAAAATGAAGTTTAAAAATCCTATCTATCGCTCAATGAGTAATTTAAGGGACACGTCAACCAAAATAACCAATGAAAATATTCCAATTTAATATTATATGTATGGTGAAAATCTCAACCGTTTTAATTAATTTTTAAGTATAAATCTAATACATGTCATACAAAATTTAAATCCAGTTAAATATATGATTAGATCTAATATGAATGATACATGAATTTGTATCAAGATCCATAATTTTAAAAATGTAAATATTAAATTTTTGTAAATGTTATATAATGAAAAATTTAAAAAAATATTAAGAGATCCTAAAATAAAACAACTACCGTATATTCAAATTCCAAAGCTAAAAGATCTTTTTTAACAAAATAAAAAATAATCACAAAATCCCCATTCGAATTTTCAAAGTCTAATATGATTTTCATTTTTTTTCACATTACATATATTTGGTATTCAATATTCGGTATTCGGTATTATATTACATCGATTGTGAGAGTTTTTAATAGCAATAAACTTATAGTATAAAATAGATCTCACATATTCACCTAAAACATATTTTGTCATATTTTAGATATGTTTGGTACTGAGAAATTGAATAATATTTATTGTTTTGGGTTAAAAAGATGGTTTGAACCGAGTTAGAACATAATAATTATTGTATTTTTTGGGTTTATTTACTTGGATAATTCGGTTTAAATCGAACCGTTTAGTGTTTTAACATTACATCGATTTTCAATTAAATTTTGAAAATTTGCATGAACCTTAATTAATCCAACTCGAACCAGAAAGTGACAACTTTCTATACGAGCTCCTACTAACTCCACCCGAAACACCTGGACCTAAAAGAAACATAACTGAGTTGAACCGAAAACATGAATGTTCCCCTCTACTTTTGCATTTAAAACTTGAATGTCAAGCTCAGCTTTTATATATACATAATCGTATTAGAGATATTGATATTATAATAATATATGCTTTTTAAAAAAAATCTTTCAAAATGTTACCCGTGTATTATGTATAATTTATCATTTTATTAAAAAAACACTCTATAGATATTTAAATTTTCCAAACAAATTTTATAATCCCGCGCTTGGCGCGGATCAAAGGCTATTATACTTTATAACAGGTGATATTTGGATAATTTGTATTATAATGAAAAAAGTTTTATGCTATTCAATTAGGAAATTATATATTGAAAAGAAATTAAATTACATGGTTATTGGACCAACAATTTTAAAATGTACATACAAATCTTTTGCTATTGATATTATTTATATGGCAATTTCAAGTGTTTTAAAACATTTTACTAGAATTGTTTATCTTAAAATAAAAAAATAAAATCACGAAAATTTATGTGGAACTGCAAAAAATTTTACTAAAAGATAAAAAATAATTTTTCTAATCAGTCATAATTATGTAAATGCTGACTAAAACTTAAGTATGACTAAATACTCGACTCCATACACTCTTAACATTTTTTCAACGTCAAAAACAACGGTTAAAGTTATGCTCGTGACGATGTCACTTATGCAAAGTGTAATACATGCGATCGAGAAGAGCATACGGGTCAGAGACTGTATCATCTTTGATGTCATCTTATTCCAAAACCAAAATTTGAACGATGCAACTATTTTTACGGAAAATAACTATTTGTCGTTGTGCTACAAAGAAAAAAAAATCAATGCCATCAACAACTGCAATTTTAATTGATGTGTTTTTAGACGATATAATTTTTATCTTTGTGATTAGAAAATGGTCAATGTTAAGTAAGCAATAGCAAAACAAACTATAGTAATGTTAAGCAGATATCACGAATCATTGTTGCTAATGTAAATGAACATAAATAAATTTACTACGATTTATTGTTTGTCTTACTGGCAAATGAATAGGCCAATAGTCATAATAAAACTAGTGTTATGCAACGGTTTTTAATAAAGTGTCTTCTGATTTAGTAGTACTTTTTCTTTTTGGTTTTAATTGATGTTTAAAGTTAACTAGGGGTTTGTTCCGCGCTACGCGCGGATTATGTGTATATATATTG
>OVAN01016776.1:0-10393 GCA_900406275.1 Anastatica hierochuntica
ATGCATAAACCACATCTAGAAGCTCTTTCTCCGTAGTCGCATACTTGATCTAAGTGTCATCAACTGTTCTACTGGCATAGTAAATCACATGGAGCTTCTTGTCTTTTCTCTGACCCAACACTGCTCCTACTGCGTAATCACTAGCGTCACACATCACCTCGAAAGGCAAATCCCAATCTGGTGGCTGCACAATTGGAGCGCTCACTAGTGCTTCCTTGATTGTCTGAAAAGCTAACAAGCAGTCAGTATCAAAATCAAATTTGACATCCTTACAGAGAACCATAAATAGAAAAGTCATCTATGAAGACTTCCATGATATCTTCGATCAGATCAGTGAAGATAGACATCATGCATCGCTGGAAAGTCGCAGGTGCATTGCATAATCCAAACGACATTCTCCGGTAAGCATACGTCCCATATGGATATGTGAATATAGTCTTTTCCTGGTCCGCCTAATGGATGGGAATCTGAAAGAAACTTGAATAGTCATCAAGAAAACAGTAATAATGGTGATTAGCAAGTCTTTCCAGCATTTGATCAATGAAGGGGAGTGGAAAGTTATCCTTTCTCGTGGCCGAATTCATCTTCCTATAGTCAATGCACATCTTGTGTCCTGTGATAGTCCTGGTGGGAATGAGCTCGTTCTTCTCATTAGTTATGACAGTAATCCCACCTTTCTTCGGTACAACATGTACCGGACTCACCCATGTGTTGTTAGAAATAGGATAGATGACACCTGCACCCAAAAGTTTTAGAATCTCTTTCTTGATAACCTCCATCAGCTTAGGATTGAGTCTCGATATAAGTCTTCGATTTGTCCTCCAAGTGGATCCTATGCATGGAGAGATATGGAGAAATACTTCTAATATCATCCAAAGAATATCCCAACACTTTCCTATACTTCTTTAGCTTCGAAAGAAGCAAGGCAGTCTCAGCATTGTTCAGATTAGCATTGACAATTACATGATATTTAGAGTTAAGACCTAATAAAACATACCTTAGTTCTGCAGGTAGTGGTTTGAGCTCGACTTTTAGATCTTTCAGCTCTCTCCAATCCGCATTCGAACTCGCCACTACTGAGGAAGATGTCGTAGGTTATGGCTCCTCGAGCTTGATAAATGCGACATGCTTCTCAACAGTGGGTGCTGGATCTAGCAATTCAGCAACCTCAGAAGTACCTGCATCTTAAAACCCATATTCACTTTTAATTTGAGTTAAGGCTACCTGTAATAAATCCTCGGTGTAGAGCTCCTCAGCAGAATCCTCGATCACCTAAGCAAGTGTATCAACCCAAAAAGTGTGTCCATCAATGGTACGCTTCTTCATGGATTTTTTGATGTCCAACTTCATAGTCAACTTCCCAAGTCGGAGATCTATCTGACTGTTCTGCACATCAATCATGGCTCTAGTAGTAGATAAGAACGGTCTCCCAAGGATAATAGGAATCCTAGGGTTCTTCTTCCAGCTCCAAGACAAAGTCTGTGAAAGCATATCCCTCTCCAACTCCTACTGGAATTTTATCAAGAATACCCATTGGTTTTCGAATAGACTTGTCTACAAGCACGAAAGACATTCTCGTGGGTTTATAGTTAGTCAAATTCAGATGCTGCAACACAGAGAGTGGCATCACGCTAACTGATGACCCCAAATCACAAAGACATCGCTCAAAGGTAAGCGGTCCGATATTACAAGGTAACACGAAAGGACCAGGATCCTCGCGTTTCTCTAGTGCTATGTTCTGAAGCACCGCACTGCATTCTACAGTAAGAACTGAAACACCACGTTCTAATGTCATGCGGTCTGAAAGAATCTCCTTCATGTACCTCTTAAGAGAAGGTACCATCTTGACTGCTTCTATGAAAGGCAATCAAACATGTAACTCACCAACTAGATTCTTCAGTTTCTCATACTCGCGCTCTTTGATTTTCTGACGAGGTCTGGAAGGGTAAGGAGGCTTGGGAACATTAGGTGGGGGTGGCAAATACTGATCCTCAACCTCATGCGCATTTGTTTCATCGTGAGAATTCGATACCCTCTCGTCAGGAAAGGGATCGATCGGTCCAGGAATAGGGATCGATCGATCCTTGTCTTTCTATCCAGAATCTGATACCCCTTCGCCAGGACATGGATCGACCGATCCGGAGACAGGGATCGATCGATCCTTGTCCTCCTTTTGGGATCGATCGATTGCTTCAGGCGATTGATCAATCGCAGAATTTTGCAATTTAGTATGGGTTTCAGCATTCGAGATCGATCGGTCCCGGGACTAGGATCGATCGATCCTTGTCCCAGACGGACTTGCAATCGTTTTTCTGCTTCTAAGTGTAATGGCATTGCAATACTCCTTTGGATTCTTTCCGCTTTGCCTTGAATGGTGCCTGGTGGGGCTCTGTTGCCCGCAGAAGTTTGAGCAACTAGTGTTTCCATCAATTTCAATTGAGTGTTCAATGTCTTGAACTTCCCATTGAGATCACTGTACATGTTATCCACCTTCTGGTAGATCTCTGCAGCAGACTTGGTCTTATTTTCTAGCACTTGGTGGTGCATTTGTTTCAGATCGCTATCTTTAGAAAATGCAGAAGACTGTCCCTGGTTCTTATTCTGATACCCCAACTAATAATTGTTCTTGAATCCCCCTGAACCAAACTGCTTCTGCTGATAGCCATTGTTCCCAAAGCCTCTGTTCTTGTTTTGAAAATCCAGAGTTGAAGACACTCTGATTCTGATTATAAGGCTTGTTATGGAACTGATTTTGTTGGTTGAAAACTCTATTACCGAAGTTTCCTTGCCCACCAATGAAATTCACATCTACTTGTCCACCATTCAGCTCCTCAGACATGTAATCCTGGTACATCTGGCCCATTTTCTGCTCTTGAAGCACAGGTGTTTCATTCTGCTCACCAACAAAGTTCACACTCTGCTGATCTCTCCTCATTAGCTCATTGAGCTTTGACTGCAGATCATCAATTCTCTTTGCATCATATGACACAACTCCTCTACCACGCTCATAGTGTGATATGCGATTAGCATGACTATTCGCCATGTTATTCACCAACTCATAAGCTTCCTACACAGTCTTGGTATTGAAATCCCAATTACTAGCAGTGTCCATCGCATTTTGATACTTCTCCTCAACTCCATTGTAGNTAGTGTGATATGCGATTAGCATGACTATTCGCCATGTTATTCACCAACTCATAAGCTTCCTACACAGTCTTGGTATTGAAATCCCAATTACTAGCAGTGTCCATCGCATTTTGATACTTCTCCTCAACTCCATTGTAGAAAATGTTGAGTAGATTCCAATCTGTGAACTCATGATGAGGAAAATCATTCAAATACTCTCTGAATCTCTCCCAAGTTGCATGAAAACTCTCAGCATTTAATTGGCAAAATCCTGCAATCTTGTTCCTCACAGACATAGACCGCGATTTAGTAAAGAAATACCCAAGGAATGCAGCCTTGATCTCGTCCCATGTCCTTAGAGAATTAGGCTCCAGGTTATTGTACAATCTTGTAGCTTTGTCATTCAGAGAAAGTGAACAACCTACATTTCAGAGCATCAGCAGGTACTCCGTTGTGCTGAATAGTATTGCATATGGCTTCAAATCTATCCAAATGGTGCATAGTGTTCTGTGATGGCAACCCATGATACTGGTTATGTTGCACCAAGTAAATGAGACCAGTCTTGATCTCAAAGTCTCTTCTCTCAATGGGAGGCGGACGAATCCCAACACGATTCGCATAGAAGGTCTCCGTAATGTCATATTGCGCCAGAGTTATCCTCTGTTGAGGTTGATTTGCGCGGTGTTGCCACTCTGCTGCAACATTCTGCTGGCTAGCTTGAAGAGCACCAGCATTTCCACCACATCCAGCAGGTGGATCAACTCCTGGAAGAATTCCAGGGTAGGGAGGGTTATTGTGAACTTGAATCTCGTCATCGATGTTATCACCCTTGACTGCAACAAACTCAAATTCAAACTCATCAATAACCTCAAAAAACTTCTCTTTCTTCTTCTGTCTCTCTAAACGCGAAGGTTCAGGCTCGAACTCAGCTAGATTCGATGTCCCTTGGCTTCTAGTGTGAGGCCTATTCATGCACCTGAAAGCACAAAAACAGAAAAGAAAAAGAAGAGATTAAAAACAAAAAATAAAAATGCCTTAGGCACGCAATGATCCTAAGTTCTAAGACTCCCTATTGGTCCCCGGCAACGGCGCCAGAAAACTTGATAGCTCAAATTTTCACCCGAGATAACACTGCAAGTGCACAGATGTACGTTGTAGTAGTTCGAGATCGAATCCACAGAGACCAAAGGTAGCACGAAGAGTTAAAATCAAACAGCGGGCTAAGGCTAAAAAGATGTCTTGTAGAGATGATGCAAAATCAAAAATAAGAGAGCACAGAAAACGCAACAAGTAACGAGGTTGTAAACAATTCAAAGAAGTGTTGGACATCGGGTATTCTCAGGGAAACATTTCATTGTTGACTTAAACTACATATTAGGGAAGAGATTAAAAATTGTCTTGAACTCAAATTCTAATCTAGAGCTGATCTACTTCCGTAGCATTAACGCCCTATGCACTAGAAACCTCGATACTAACTTCCGTTGACCCTCAATTTCTAGTCATGCATTACTAACAAATTTGATAGGTTCACAATTCACTTAATCATCAACTTTCGTCGGTTTAAGAAGAATTTCTCATCTATAATTCTTTCAGGCATTTAAACATTCACCTTCCAGCAGTTAAACAACCTAAGATCAGAAACTAATTGATCAATTCAGTTTCATGCATTACGATTAACCATAGATGAAGATCCATTAGATAATATCNCTCTAATCATGCAATTCTATATCAACATTTCTTGAATCCCCTTTGTGAGAACCCTAAACCCAACGAACAGACTACTCACTCATAGATAAAGCAAAAACAGAAATCAAATTGAGAGACATGATCATATATTTCATAGATAAGAGAAAAAGAGGGTTCCGAAAGCTTCTTAATCGAAGAACTAAGATGCTTCTTCTCCTTAGGATACAAACCCAATCTCTCTGCTCTCAAAGTCTCAAAAACTGCATAATGAAAGGAAAAACTCGAGTCTAGGTCTTTAAGGTAAAATCCGGTCTAAAATAAGTTCGGTCTGGTTCTACGTAAAATTGGTCTGCATATCGAGATAGGGATCGATCGATCCCTGTATAAGATCGGTCAATCTGTGTCCAAAATCCTAGGTATTTTCCAGCTTTGCACGAACACTTCCTTCGAGGCTTGAAATCCATCCAAAATGCTTCCTTTTCGCACATTCAAGCTCAGATCCTGTAAAAACAAAAATGAACACAGAACCGCGCCAGAAAAATCCGAATACATACTAAAAACCATATATCTCGAATTAAAACCATACTTAAAACCTACTAAAATATTAACACATCACTATCCCATTTTATGCTCTTGAAGCACAAGTGTTTCATTTTGCTCCCCAACCAAGTTCACTCCTTGCTGATATCTCCTCATTAGCTCATCGAGCTTTGACTGTAGATCATCAATTCTCTTTGCATCTAATGATACAACTCCTCTACCATGTTCATAATTTGATCTTCGATTGGCCTGACTAATCGCCATGTTACTCACCAGCATATAAGCTTCTTCCATAGTCTTGGTCATAAAATCACCATTGCTAGCGGTGTCCATGGCATTCTGATATTTCTCCACAACTCCATTGTAGAAAATGTTGAGGAGATTCCAATCTGAGAACCCATGATGAGAACAATCATTGAGGTAGTCCTTGAATCTTTCCCAAGCTGCATGAAAATTCTCAGAACCTAATTGGTGAAATCCAGCAATCTTGTTTCAAAGAGACATAAACCTTGATTTCGTGAAGAAATGCCCAAGGAAGGCAGCCTTGATCTCGTCCCATGTCGTCAAAGAATCAGGCTCTAGACTATTATACCATCTCGTAGCTTTGTCATTCAGAGAGAAATTGAACAATCTGCATTTTAGAGCTTCAGCAGGTACTTCGTTGTGCTGGATAGTATTGCAAATGACTTCAAATTTATCCAGATGGTGTATTGGGTTCTTTGATGGCAACCCATGAAACTGATTCTCCTGCACCAAGTTAATGAGACCAGTCTTGATCCCAAAGTCTTTTCTCTCTATGGGAGGCGGACGAATCCCAGCTCGATTCACATAAAAAGCCTCTGGAGTGTCATATTACGCCAGAGTCATCCTCTGTTGAGGTTAATTTGTGCGTTGTTTCCCCTCAGCTGTAATATTTTGCTAGCCAATTCATTGAGGACCAGCATTACCATCATTAGCACCACCACCAGGTGGATCATCTCCTGAAGGGCTCTAGAAAAAAGAGGATTTTGATGAACTTGAATGTTTTCTCCCATGTTATCACCCATTATTTCAGCAAACTCAAATTCCTCAATAACCTCCATCAGCTTCTCTCTCTTCTTCTGTCTCTCTAGACGCACAGGTTCCGGCTCAAAATCGAGAAGATTCGCGATCTCTTGGCTTCTAGTATGAGGCTTGTTCATGCACCTGAAAGCACAAAAACAGAGAAGAAAAAGAAGAGATTCAAAAAATAAAGAAAAATGTCTTAGGCATGCAATTATCCTAAGTTCTAAGATGACTTATTTGTCCCCCGACAACGGTGCCAGAAAAATTGATAGCTCAGGTTTTCGCCCGAGAAAACGCTGCAAGTGCATAGAAGTATGTTGTAGTGGTTCAAGATCGAATCCACAAAGACCAAAGGTAGCACGAAGAATTTCTGATCAAATAGCGGGCTAAAGCGAAAAAGATGTCTTGTAAGAGATGCAAATAATCGAAGTTCAGAAAGTAAAGCAGGCAGGCAAGCAACAACGGGGTTGTAAATCAATCAAAGAAGAGTTGGGCATTAGGTATTCTGAGGGAAACATTTCATTGAAGACTCAAATTATTGACTAGGGAACATGTTTTAAACCGTCTTGAACTCAAACACTAATATAAAACTAATCTACTTCCGTAGTATCAGTTCCCTATGTATTAGAAACCTTGAGACTAACTTTTGTTGACTCTCAGATTCTAATCATGAATTCTAAACAAGTTTGATAGGTTCAAAATTCACTTAAACATCAATTTCCATTGGCTTAAGATGAATTGCTCATTTAGGATTCTTTCAGGTATTTAAACAAACACATTCCAAGCGTTAAACAACCTAAGATGAAAAACTAAGTGATCAGTTTAATTTCATGCATTACGAACAATCCTAGAAGAAGATCCAATTGATTAAATCCCTAATCAGACAATTCTATGTCAACAATTCATGAATCCCTATGCGAGAACCCTAAACCAAACGAATAAACTACTCACTCACGATAATCGAACAAACACATATCAGATTAGAGAGAAACATTATTTTATTGAAGAGAAAATAAAGAGTAAGGTTCAGAATTTTTCTCAGATTCGAAGTACGGAAGATGATTCTTCTCCTTAGGTTACGAATCTCTCTCTTGCTCTCAAAAACTCAGAAAAATAACATAATGATACAGTAAACACGAGCTTAGGTTTTTGTTATGAAATCCGGTTCACGTTAAGTTCGGTTTGGTTCTTCGTAAAATCGGTCCGCGAAACGGGACGGGGAACAATCGAGCTTGAGACAAGGATCAATCGATCCTTGTCCATATGTTTGTATTTTTTCAGCCTTCAAGAAAACTTCCTTCGATGCTTGAAATTTGTCGAAAATGCAATCTTTTCGCACATTCAAGATCGATTCCTGTAAAAAGACTAAAGAACACAAATCCACGCCAAAGAGATCCGAATACATATTAAAAACCATAAATCTCGAGTAAAAACCGTAATAAAAACCACTAAAATACTAATACATCATGAAGAACTGAGCAAGAAATGCTCTCTTGAAATCATCCCATGTAGTGATCGAATTCGGTGGGAGTGACTTTACCAAAGTGCTTTCCCTGCTAGTGAGAAAGTGAAAAGCTTGCATCTAACAAAATCTTGGAAAACTCCTATTTTGCTGGTGGTATTGCAGAGGTCTTCAAAAGAGTCTACATGGTCCAAAAGATCTTGAGAAAGACCTTGGAACTGTTGCTAAGATATCAAAGCGATAAGCTTTGGTTTGATTTCAAACTCCTAAATTGAGTGAATAGGAGGTTGCATAGGCGCTCGGTTCAGCAATGGAAGAGCACGAGAGTGGCTGAGAAGTGCTGGAGCTTGAGCATAACCTTCAGGTTGAAGTAATTGGGCAAGAACGAAGAGGTTCTGTTGTCCATGTTGTTCTCATAGCTGCGACAACTCTCGAAGAATTTAGCTAAGCTGTTGGTCGTCTTGAAGAAAGGGATGGTCGTGCATATGTACATCTATTCTTGGCTCCATGATGTCTTGTAAAATAACAAAAACAAAAACAAGTAAAAAGAAACAAAAGAAAAACATCTATGACTAAACTCAAATCAGAAAATCGTAGCCAATGAAAGTCCCCGGCAACTGCGCCAGAAAACTTGATGGGGGTAAAAGTCTTCACCCAAAATGAGTATCACTCAGTTGCAAGCACACAACGAGGTGGTAGTATTAAGGGTATCGATCCACAGTAGACTGAGCATGCACTAAGCCTTATCAGGATTCAAATTAAGCTTAAACAAAATATGATTTTTGAGTTTTTGGTTACTAAACTAAATGGAACAGCAAGTAAAACGAAATACAAATTAAGACTAAGGTAATTCAAATTATTAAAAGCATTAGGAAGTAGATAATCTTGGAAACATGATTTTAAGAATATCAATTTTCAGGAAAACATTAAACATCATTCTATAACTCAAGTCACTAATATAAATCCTCTCCACTTTTGAGGTTCGGGATCCTATGTTTAAATGCCAAGAAGCATCAACTTTCGCATGACTCTGTAGTAGATAAACACGCATTAACTTGTTCAAGACTCAATTGTTCACAAACCTTTATCGATCCACTTTAGTTACTGATGCAATACATGTTGATCAAGAAGCTGAGCTGGAGCTAAGTGATAGTGAAGATGAAGAGAGCTTGGAAAATGAGTTCGATTCGGCGAATTCCGAGCCTGAAGAAACCCAAGATCCATTTGTTTTCATTAATGGGCCTGTCATCAGATCTCAGACAAAAAATCTTCAGAACCAAATTGCAACATTGGTTTATTCTGAACCAACCTCAATTTCAGGTCAAGAAGCAAACAAGGATTTAACCAAGAATTTCAACCATTTGGTTTTCAGACTTGATTAAATCAGAATATATGTTGGGTTTTTAGTTGGTTTTAGACTTAGTTTATTTTCTTATTTTAGGGCATGATTTTAAGCCCAATTTTATTAAAGGGGTCGAAATTTTCTAACTCCTTTTGGAAGAAGGATTTCAAAAACCTTTAGGGTTTTAGGCTATTTAAGCTTTGTTTCTACATACTTTTAGGTTATCGAGAGTTTTATTCAATTTTAAAGTTTTCTCTTTTCTTTCTAAGATAGTGAATCCCTATTAATCTTTGAACAAAACCTTATTGCTAAAGAGTTAATTCTTTAAGAGCCTTCTCATTCCAGACCATCAAAGAGTTAATTCTCTAGATCTAGAATAAATTCTATCCAAACATCATGTCCATCGAAAAACCATCTCTATTTTCGCAGAAACCAATCTGAAAATTCATATCTCAAACATCTATTCTCTTGTTCAGAAGATCCTGGATTTCATCAAGTGGTATCAGAGCAATCTGAACATAGAAAAATCGGGTATTCTCATCCTTTTTTGCGATTTTTTTCCCCGGTTTTGGGGTTTTCTTTTCTTTTCTTTTCTTTTCTTCTATTTTTAATTTTGCAAGGCTTTAGATACAAGAACATCTTATAAAAAATCGACAATAAAACAAAAGCTGAAAAAAAAATCGAAAAAAGTTAAAGAGAAATCCAGCTTCTTGTGGCAAAGGGGTTGTAGCTGTAACTTCTGCTACAAGTTTCAAGCCTTTGTTATTGTAATCTTTTCTCTCTATCTTTCTGTAATTGGGGATTTTGGGAATTGATTATAAGGTTTGATTTGGTTTTGTTCTTTGCTGAGCTTTTGATTCACGGACTTTTCTGAAAGAAAAACAACACAAAAATTGAGTGATACAAAGAGAGTTTGAGAGGTTTCGGCTAAGTTTTACTTATCTAACAAGTTTGTTTGTGTTTGATTAGTTCGTTTACAGGTGGCTGGTCCGAAATTTTTCTGCAAAAACAGAAAAATTTTCGGCAATTATCAAGCACAAATCGAAGTGATTTGCTGGAAATTTGACTAAGTTAACACTTGTTTGAGTTTTGGTAATTCTCTTTTGCAGAAAATATGTCAGGAACTGACAAGGATTCGCAAAGCTGATGTACATACAATTTCATGCATATTTTGGTGTGTTTTAGCTTAGTTT
>OVAN01016777.1:123-10393 GCA_900406275.1 Anastatica hierochuntica
CTCGAGACTGCAAGGATCCTCGTAGACACGGGAAGCACAGTCGATATCATCTTTCTCGACACCCTTAAGAGAATGAACATCGACTTATTCGAGGTCACACCCATAACGAGGCCACTCACAGGATTTTCTAGCTCAACGTCTATGACTGTCGGAGCCATTCAACTTCTGGTCGAAGCCAAGGGCATAACCCGAATCGTACATTTCACGGTGGTCGACCATCCCGCTATCTACAATGCGATTATGGGAATACCATGGATAAACTCCATGAAGGCAGTCCCGTCGACCTACCACTTGCGAATCAAATTCCCGATGTCTCACGGAATCGATGTAATCAAGAGGTGCCAAAAACAGTCGCGACTCTGCTTCCTAGCCGAGCATAGACTCAGGAAAGCCGAGACGACTTCCATGGTAAAACCCAAACGACTGAAAATAACTCAGCCACCCACCGAAGACATTTCGGCAGAAGACATACCGAAACCTTCAGCTCAGCTAGCAACTATGGACGCTTCTGCAAAAGATGATCCATAATCGTCAACATAGGCAGCGGCTGCAGAAGAAAGGAACAATCACTCTTCTAAGCCCAACACTCCCGAAAACTTAACACTCGCGGCATCAAAGGAAACCGTCGACCCAGCCATAGTCCTCGAGACAGAAACGGCCGACGCAATTCTGCCAAACGAGTAGTCAATCTCAAGGACAAACTGAACTACGAGACGGCTTGATCCTCGAAAGAGGTACATAGGCATCTCCTCGCAAAAGGAGTTCAGTTGTCCCCTTCCTTTAAAAAGGGGGGGGAGTGGGTGTATGTATACTCGTATACTCCCACATTTTAGGATATCCGACTTGTACTCTATATTTCGGAAACTTTTTCGATAATAAGAAAACGCAATACGATTTTCACCAAGTCTCGCAACACTCTTTTATCGCAAAAAATAATTTGTATCGCGGGTAATTTCGCGGCTAATGTGGCAATCCATGAAACGCTTGAAACACCCAAGTAACATCGCGTAATCCGAAAACGAAATTCATACGATGGAACCATACCCGCCTTAACAAATCCCAACTAAGACATACTACTTTACGCAGCACATTACTATAACGGAAAGATTTACGGAAACGAGCGAGACGTTTCAAAGTTCTGAAAAACTCAATTCCAAACTCGACCAAAATAGTCCGACTGTGACTATAACTTACAAACGAGCAGCCGCTCTTACACTATACTCGTCGCTGGCCCCGGCGGGTACATAAGTCATCCTAAACAGATGCACCTGACCTTTCTCGAATCGGTCCTCGTACACCCGACTATGATAATAGCGTGCTATAAAAGAAATCCGAAATTTCGGTCAGCACTTCCAGACGACTTAAAAACTGTATCTGGAGAGATGCTCGATTCCAACCAGTCGAGTCGTATAAGCCGAGAACATATCGCGAACTCTAAATTGGTATGGAATCAGGTCGAAATTGCAACGGGATACGTAAGCCGGGATTAGTCACCACACCCCCTAAAACCGAAAGTACGCCTAGGTCTTTCCCTAAACCCAGCACACTGGTCTCTAACATCTCTAGGCATGATATCTAACCGATAAGAGAATCTTAAACCATGTCTCTTCGTTCCTATCAAAACCCTCACAAAGTTTTACGGTATGTTGCAACGTCTTACAACGAGCAATGCATAGAACGATCAACGTTAAGATTTAGAAGCGAGATGACAACTCGCGTTCTTTTCTCTACACTACGTCAAAACTCATACGAAAAAAAGATTTCATTTTACAACTGCCTAGGCGGCAAAAATATTTACAAATCTTGTCGTTCCAAGTATAAACACGAGCATTCTAAATAAGCATAAATAACTGCGCGCATATAGCGATCATGAGCATTTCCTTCCTACCCCTGGCTAAGTTCGAAATCGCCATATACTTGAAAGCTCGGCATCTGGGTCACCTCTTCTCGTCTCGCCGCACAGGACTCGCAGTTTCCTCTGAGCCTGGAGAAACGGGAATCGGAGCCAAGTAGCTCCGAACTCTCTCCTCAATCAGAGAGATCGAACGCCCAACGTCGGCGCGCCTCATCATACGGCTGTTGTTCTTCTCGATCGCAACTTCGTAGGAGAAACCCGGTTGCGACGAGTAATACAGAGCGCCCACCGTGCCACGACACTCGCGGTACTCCCCCAAGGACCTCTGAGCGTCGCTATACTCAGCAAAATCAGCCGCACGCTGGCGAGAACGCTCCGCAACAATCGAAGCGGCCTCGCGTTTCCCGCGCCTACGTGCACGGCGGATCTCAGAAGCCCGACTGTCCTCGCGGCGACGAATCTCCGCGACCTCGTTCTTCAANACGGGAGTTCTCCTCCTCGAGCCTCTTCACCCTGAATCGGGCTGCTCTCGCCTCAAGGTCACTCGCCTTGAGAGCCTGCTCCATCGTGTGAAGCCCCTAACAAAAAAACAACTCGAGAACATTAGGACACACCTTTGAAAAACAACCGAGAATACACCGTACGACCATAAAACTCACCGCCATGTACTGCCGCGAGGCTTCGGCGAGCGCTGCCGAATCCAAGCAACCCGTATCATCCGTGGAATGATTGTCCAGAGTCTCGAGGTCGGGAAGGAATTCGTCTATGTTAGCCGCTCCTCCCAAGGACGGCATCTGGCTTCCATTCTCGCCAAAGAGAGTATCGGGCCACTCATCCTGAAACGGCACCCCTTTGCCTTCAGCGGTGCTTCCCCCGTTGGACGCCCCAACATTTCTCGGGGACCTCCTCCGCTGCCTCACAGTAGACAATTCATATGCTTCAAAGTCGTCCATGTTTAGCCCCACTTCCTCCTCAACGACTGCTTCGGGATTAACTCGAGTCTTGTGACGCTCTACCGCAAGGAGAGCCCGACTCGGCGAAAAGTAATTATGATGGTTCCGGTCAATCTTCTAAAGCTCCCGGACGGTCAACATATCAGCTGGAAATGGAGGAAGAGGGTCACGAACTGCAAAACAACAAAAAAGTTAGAAAGCATTAGAACGCAAGCGAAAACGATCAAGGTCGTCTATGATTCAGCAATCCCAAAGTGTCTTTTTTTTTTTAGCTGGAAGCGATACCCGCTTCGCGCCTACTGCACTTAAAAGCGGAGATAAATTTGTCCTCTACAGAGGCACTATCCGGGCGAATGAAGAAGTATCTCTTTCGCCACTCGTGGAAGTGGGACTTCGTTCCCTCAACTACCCCCATGTTTGTCCTCGGCTTGAGGGTGTAGATGCCCTCCGCTTTCGTCTTCGTTAGAGAAAACATGGCCCTCAGGTGGCTGATGTCGAGGTTAAAACCACGCTCATAATTTAGTACGAGGGTCCCAACGAGAAGCTGAAGGCCACCCGGATGAAGCTGACTTAACGACAAGCCGAAACGGTTTAAGAACTGGATTATGATTCCCGGAATAGGGAACCATAGGAAACAATCCAATATAGGCGCCTCGTAGCTCGTGAAAAATCCGTCAGGCGGAGAGTCAGCTTCTTCTCCGGCAACCGGCATACAGAATTCGACTTCAATCGGGATTCCGCAAAACCTACGGATAGTTTCAAGAAAGGCCTCGCAGCACTCGCTCAGCCCGCTCGATGTAACTTTCTTCCTAGGCCTCCGCGGAAGCAGGGATTCGGGAGGCGGGGGTTCAACATTATACATATCTCGCCAATAAACCGCGACTTCCTCAGGGTCAATTGTAAGATCCGAAAATTCGACTTTTGGTGCCACATCATTTTCCAGAGCTCTTCGGCTCCTAGAGGAAGCGGCCGAAGACGAAGCACTTGTTGGAACTTGAGCATTTGGTGCCATGAACCTAAAGAGGAGAGAAAAGTGGAAGAGGGAGAGAGATTTTCTACCTTGTGAAGAGTTCTTCTAAGAATGAGTGAGTGAAGAGCATGGAAACCAACTTCATTAACTTATAGTAAAAAAGATTCACTATTCATCCTTCGACTTTTCGGCCATCAATCTCGTCAAACTTCCTGAGCACACCTTCAAGTTCGCGAAAACAGCACTGCGGTTCTCGCAAACTGGGGGGCTAACTGTTGGGGTCAAAAACTGTCCCGACGAAATCGATGCCAAAAAAGGACAACTAGAACGATGTTTTCTCCTTCGAACAGAGGAATCGTAAAGATATCTGAAAACCCCAAGATTCTAATCGTTCAGGCTGTCTCTTCCCGACCTGGCTTCGAAGGCAGTCGGTCATGAAAAATCTCCGCATAAAGTCTGTCCGTACGCAAGCAGCTAGAGCATCCAAGTGCCAAGGTTAGCATCGATTATTCTTGGATAACTCTCACGAGGCCACACGATACGTCCTCCGGAGCGATACGAAATCACCAAAAGCGTTAAACAACCGCGTCGCTTCGAAGAAATGTCTAAACGCCGATTGACGCAAACCTACGAATGAGTCTTGGAACCGATTGACAACAAAACTAGATGCCGATCTAGACGTCGATTGGAACCAAGACCGTAGGTCCATCTTGGCGCCAATTGGCGCCAAGACAGAAGGTCCGTCTTGGCGCCAATTGGCGCCAAGACCAGAGCATGGTCTCGGCACCTAATTGGCGCCAAGACAGAGTGTTTGTCTCGGCGCCTGTAGGCGCCGAGACGCGGATAGCGTTCAGCCGTAGTCCGTTGACTGAACCACGTCCTTTCCGATCGTCATTTCCTTCGAATCGTCACTTGATCGTCTCTCGTTTCGTCTCAGTTGGAATTCTCGTCAAACTGTCGTAATGACAATCATGAGGATTCATCTTTTCCGTAGGATTTCGTATAGATCGTGTAAAACGATGACAGTTAACTTAAGCACCGGAAGGGTCTAAACTATATGATCAGTCCTACCATTTCACGAAACTATCGTTGCAAAGCCATACGAAGAATGACTTCTCCGAAAGGAATCGTAAAAGTCACTTAGCCTCGAAACGGCCCAAAAGGGCCCAAACCGCGATGATATGTCCACTTACGATTCTAGACGAGAATCGGCCCATTTGCAATGACGGTTTCGCTAGGGTTTCGTGATTAAAGTCAAAGTCGGCAGGATAAGGAAAGATATCGAAAAAAGATATATGCGAATCAAGTAAAAGGAATATTTCCACAAAGGGGTATGCACAAATCGGGACGGAAAAGGAAACGAGCCAAACCCACGAAGATCTATATAAAGGGTGCAAAGGAAGAGAAAAAGAACAACTTTTGACCACCAGAACTTTTCGCCACCGCAAAACACTTAGAAAAAACTAGGGTTCTTACTTTGTTTTTGTTAGCGAGCTGCATCTCAACTAGGATACGAGTCTACATTGTAGTTCTAGGTAATGTCGCCAACAGTTCTTGCGGCCACGGCTTAACACCGGTTGCGCACGCTCTGATCGTGAATTCGAATAAGATCCCGTAACTTTCTTTGTTATTTGTGTCTGTCGAATCTTTCTTCGCTTACGTTTTTCGTTTTACTTTTGATTCGCTTTCGTTTTACTTGCTAACTTATCTTTCTTTCAGGAATTTCATCAAACACTTTCGTTCCCTGAAATACCCTAGGTTCATGAACTAGGTGATCGAGCCAATTCAAGCTTTGAACACAAAGATAAGCGAAGATCAATTGATAATTCTCCGATCTAACAACCTAACAATCACAGATTCATGAAATCCCCTATGAGAAACCCTAAATCCAACTATATAACTACTCGCACATGCGAATTAAACAACCACAAAACAGATTAAAGAGAGACATGATTGTTATTGAATAAAAGAAAAAGAAAGGGTTAAAAATACTTCTCTGTTTGAAGTACAGAAGTGATTCTTCTCCCTTAGGTTACAAACATTCTCTCTTGCTAAAATAAAGGGAGTGCAACTAAGATATTGAGATATTTCCCGATAAAAGATAGACTCAAAAGGATGTATAGATCAAGAAGGATGTATGAGGATCATCATTAGCATTTCAGTAATGCGTCTGAAGATGGATTGATGCGGTATCCGATGGACTCGTTAAGTTGGGTTCTCGTTGATGATAAATCCTAGTTTGCTTCTAAATCAATAAACATCCGGCTTGGTGTGTCCACTGATGGGATGAACCCTTTCTCGATTCGAAATATAGTACATGGCCAATATTGATAGTGAACGACAACTTGCCTCCTACGTTGTACATGAAGACAAAGAACATGATATTGAATTTGTTGATCCTGGATCAACTGCACCGAGCAATAACATTGATGTCTGTCTGCAACCTTTGATAGAAGATCTACACGATTTTTGGAATGAAGGTATAGAGGTTTACGACTCATTTTCAAAGGAGACTTTCAACCTAAGTGCTATATGTTGTGGACTATTAGTGACTATCCAGGGTTGGGGACTTTGTTGGTTGTAAAGTGAAAGGAAAACAAGCGTGTCATGTTTGTGGAAAGGATACACCTTTTAGGAGGCTAAATTTTAGTCGAAAACATGTCTATATGGGAAATAGGAAATGACTTAGACGAGGGTATCCTTACTGACATAGATGAGGATGGTTTGATAACACAAAAGAAGAAGAAACTGCACATAGAATTCAAACAGGAGTTGAGATATTTGATCAACTGAAGGACTTTAGAAATGATATTTGGAGACCTCAAGAGAAGAAGAGCCTAAGGAAAAGATATGTAGCCTTGCGTGAAGATGATGAATTTTCATAAGAAGAATGTGAAGAAAACAGTGATCGATGGAGGTGGAAGAAACGGTCTATTTTGTTCGATCTACCATACTGGAAGGTTAGTAAATTCTCATTATAAGTAAAACTTTAGATGACTTAAATTGTTTAGCATACTCTAAATTATATATTTGTTTGTCTTAGGATATTTCGGTATGTCATAACGTCGATGTAATGCACGTTGAGAAGAATGTGTCTGATGCCATATTGTCACTTATCACGCAAAGTGCTAAATCAAAAGATGGCTTGAAGGCATGACTAGATTTGGAAGATACGGGGATTCAGAAGAACTTACACGCAAAAGTACATGGGAAGAAAAATACTTACCACCAGCTGCATTTTGGCTTTCTAAGTCAGAGAAAAAGAAGTTCTGCAAGAGGTTGTATGAATTCAAAGGACCCGAAGGATATTGTGAGAATATTGCTAATTGTACTTCAGTGAATCCTCCTATGATTGGCGACTTGAAGTTTCATGATCACCATGTTACGCTACAAAACATGTTACCTGTAGCTTTGAGGGGAATGCTGCCAAATAGATCTAGGATTGCATTAAACAGAATATGCAACTTCTTCAATCGATTGGATCAGTGTGTGATTTACCTGGAGAAGCTTGTAATACTAGAGGCTGAGGTGGTCAAGACATTGTGCCAACTAGAGAAGTTTTTTCCTCCTTCCATGTTTGATTTCATGTACCATCTTCCTGTTCATCTAGCAAGGAAGACACGTTTGGGTGGATTGGTCCACTTTAGATGGATGTATCCTTCTGAGAGGTACTAATTAGTAGTTTTTATTCTCTTTTGATTATTTGATGTAATGTAAAATATATCTCATTTGTTATATGTTTCACATGTAGGTACATGAAAATACTCAGATCATACGTAAAAAAATTATGCTAGGCCAAAAGCTTGTATGGCTGAGGGATACTTGGCAGAAGAATGCATTGCCTTCTGCTTAGAGTTTCTAAAGCTATATGTACTAGTTCTAGAAGCTGCAAACCGTAATGAAGATCTTGAAGCAGATGAGAACATCCTTGAAGGTCGTCCAGTTCACAAGGCTAAAGAAATTATACTTACTGATAAAGAGCGAGAGATAGCGCGTCGATATGTTCTCATGAACACGACAATGATGAATCCAAATGTTAGTAAGTACCACTATCTCTTATACTTATAATTTCCATAAATTTTATTCATTGCTCACTTTGATGCATGAAACCTAACATTATTTAATTGGAATACAATAAACATTTGGAACACTTATAAGCTAAGGATGTCCGATGCAGCAGAAATGAAACTCTTTTATGGAAACTGCATGGGGAAAGGTTTGCACAGTGGGTTAAGAAAGAGGTATTAATGTATTCGTGGATAGATATCTTACAGATTTTAACTAACAATTATTGTTATTAATACTACTATATGTTATGGTGATTGTCCTTAGATCTCCACTAACTCAAAGCATGATTCGATGAAGCTACGGTGTCCAATAACTCAAAGCATCATTCGATGAAGCTACGGTGGTTAGCATTTGGACCAAGATATACAACTCAGACCTTTAAGGGTTATATTGTTAATTGGCATAAACTTCACACCAATGATATAAAGCGGAAGACTCATAACAATGAAGTATCGTATGAAGCTTTCGGCATGTGTCTTTCAAGCGTTCGAGATACTAAGCAAATGGTAAACATTTTTCCGTACTACAGAGTCACAAAAGAGATCATCATACCGGACTACCACATATTCCAGGTTCCAATCTTCAAGGGTAAGTGGGCCAACAAAGGGAATTGTGTGAAGGAAGAAGATGGCTTCACACTTGTCAACCTGCATATAAACTAGGCCCGTTTTCGCTAAGATCCGCATATAGACACAACAAGCATCAGCAAGGACATGAAGTAACTCCTCGCATCTAAAACTTCTACCGAAGCAAGGGTCCCTGATACAATAGTTAAAGCAATAGACACAAGGAAAACGAAGTGGGATCCACCAGGTATGGAAGTTAAACTAACCAGACAAGGAGTGAGGCATATACCGTCTCTAGTGCATACTAAGGGGCATAAAAAGAAGACTGAGAAAGTTCTTCAAGATACAGAGAATGATGAAGATGTTGTGGAAAAAGTCTCAAAAGAAGTATTGTCTAATGAAATTTCTAAAGACCAAGAAATTTCACCTCCTGTGAAAGAGATATTGAGAAGAAACATTCAATTAATGAAGTATATGAAGAGGAAGCTCAAGAAGAAGAAGAAGAAGAAGACGAAGAAGAAGAAGAAGAAGCAAGAAGAAGCAAGAAGATGAAGCAAGAAGAAGCAAGAAGAAGAAGTTTTGTGAGAAGACCTGCGCATTCTATTAGCGACTCTGGCCTCCTGTTGCTGCTCGACCCAGAGGAGGTTTTCTTCTTCCTCCGTCATGGGTTCGTTGAGCTCAGAATTGCGGCGAGCTTCTCGACCCTTCACCCTTCTCGGGTGAACGTCATCGTCCTTGTCCATAGGATTGGTGTGGTCGCTGAAGTCCAAGTCGATTTGCTCGGCCTCATGTTCCTCCGTTTCTTTCTCAAGAGCTGGGAGGTCGTTTACACCAGTCTGGGTTGCGACAGGTGTGATTTCATCGGGATTCCGTTCCGATGGTTTCTCCTGCACAATCTGGACCGCTCCAGATGGAGTAGCGAAGTTAAGTCTTCTTCCGCGAAGTTTGGTTGCTCCACGCGGAAGGATTTTTTTGGTTCTTACAGTTAAGGACTCGACCTGTTTTGCGAGAGAATTGATGAGTTCTTCATGTTCTGCTGACTTCTTTTCGAGAGTCGAGAACATATTTTTGATCTCCTAGAACGCCGCGATTTTTGGATCAGCGTTGATCGCGGTGATGTTCGTCGTCGGAGTGATTTCAATGGTGTCGTCGGCGTTGTCGCCTTCGCGAGTTGGTTGGTTGTTTTGTTCGTCAGTGTTCATGATTGATTTGTGAATTAGCGTGAAAGATATCGCGTGTGCACCCCTCCTTCTAGCGCCAAATTGTGGAAACCGAAATTCTCACTGTCAATGTTATGTTGTTCGCGGACTCTCTGTAGCCAAAGATCGACATATCAAGCAGTGAGTGCGAAAGCTAACAGATAAGAAATACGAAATTTATCTGCAAGATAAGATCAAACAAAAAGCGTGAGTAAAACGTATGAACGAGCAGTATGCGAGATTCAAGTTAACGAGATTCGAATTACGAAACTAAGAGATGAACAGATTACAAAGCGAAACAAGTAGATAATGAAAGTGAATTAATACGAAACAGATTGCGAAGTGACATGCATTTAACGGTGGTAAAGTAATAAGATTCGTAAGAATAGATAAACGTTAACGAATACAAAATGAATACGAGAGCGGATCAAAAGTAAAACGAAAATTGTAGACGAAGAACGATTCGACAGACACAGATAACAAAGAAAGTTAAGGGATTTTATTCGAATTCGTGATCATAGCGTACACAACCGGTGTTAAGCCGTGGCCGCAAGAACTGTAGGCGACAATTACCTAGATCTACGGCGTAGACTCGTAACCTAGTTGAAACGTAGCTCGCTAACGAAAACAAAGTAAGAACCCTAGTTTTTCTAAGTGTT
>OVAN01016778.1:0-10393 GCA_900406275.1 Anastatica hierochuntica
CTCTTATACTATCAAGCAAAGGAATAATTGGATACTCTCTAGGTGATCTCAGAACTGAATTTATGACTCTGATGGATTATTTTTCCTGATATCGTACCTAAATCCATGGAACAGAGAACGAGCCCATTTTCCCGCATCAACATCCTGTAGATATCTTCAAATCGTAGGGAACATATCATAAATCTCAGCAAAAATTTCCTGAAAATCAGTAAATCTATACGCCCGTGAAGCCTTTTCAATCAAGGCAACCAACCCTCTTGCCTTGAAAANATAGACATTACCTAGTGCTTTAGCAATGGACGAACTTCTGTCTGACACAAATGCTAAGCCTTTATCATCACCAATAACAACATTCAACTGTCTTAGGAACCACTCCCATGAATTGTCATTCTCTGAATCAACAACCCCAAATGCAATCGGATACAAATTAGAGTTACCATCTAGAGCTGTAGCAACAAGAAGAACCCCTTTGTATTTATTCTTTAGAAAAGTTCCATCAACAACAATCACTCTACGAATGACATTGTAAAATCCTCTGACTGATTGTCCAAATGACAGAAATAGATACTTGAATCTCCCATNCTATGGGTACCAGGATTAGCTTCTTTTATCATATGCAAATATGAAGGTATTTTACCATAACTTTTGTCTGGTATACCTCTAACATCTGCTATTGCAAATTCACGAGCTTCCCAAGCNTGCTGCAATTGCAAATTCACGAGCTTGCCAAGCGTGTGAATAACTGATCTCACAACCATACTCCAATTGCACAAATTGAATGATATCATTCGCTTTTGGGCCTTCATTAGTACCCTCATATTGATGCTTTATCAGATTACCAATGGTTTTTGCAGAAGGTGTTTTTCCGAATTTGGTTTTACTCGAAGAAGCACATGTATGTCTTGTCATGCACTTATTAATCATGAAGTATGTAGATCCATCCATACATTCCGCACGCACACTCCAATTGCATAACCTATCCTTACATCGAATATACCACCATTTTTTGGTTGATTTGAGAACGTTGTAATCAAAACTATTCTTCATCGTACAAATCTCAATTGTTGCCTTCAAAACACCTTTTTCTATAAAGATTTGATCTTTCTTGACGAAATCAACTACCAATCGGCCTTCGTTTTTACTTTCTCTTTCGGTTTCATGCCATAAAGCTTCACCGCAGTCAACGTCGTTGTCCTTCATTTTGACACGATACTCCTGTGTCTTTTCACCAAAGTATGGTCGATTTATTTCATGAGCTTCGTCATCCGTAACATAACTTGAATCACATGACTCCTTATTCAAATCAAAATTGACTTGATCCTTTGCTTCACGTTATCGGAGAACGTGACACACAAGCATGTAGACGATCCCTTCTTCACATATCCCACGAAATTATATACTTGTCTATCATTGCTGAGAATAATCGGAGGATTCCCTCCTTGATTCACCATCTCATAGCTGAACTCAGCATTAACAACATTATGGTCCATTCCATAGTCCTCACACACCATGATCTTCAATTGCTCCAACAAAGTAGTAGCTTCCAAAGGTACCATTCGACCTCGCCCTTCCTTATCAACCAAAAAATTCCACTGATCACTGCATCTAGATATCCATTCACCTGATTTAACGTAGACTAGAACCATGTTGAAAAGATGATGAAAAATCAAAATGAAGAAGACGATGAAGTTGAAGAAAAAGTCGATATTGTTGAAGCAATAAATCGATATATCGTGTGTTTTAGGTTTATTAAAGATAGATTTAGGAAACATAATTATTACAATATGAAAATTTCTTTTTTCGTTATTTAGGTCTAATACGTTTTCTAGATATGGTAGAACAATGTATAATGGATAGAAAAACTAATCTGCATAACGCGTCACATTTGGTAATAGCCAGAATACGTATTCCAGCGTTTGGTAGATCAAAGAGTAATCAGTAAATTATATATTCTAGCGTTTGGTAGACCAAAGACATATGGATAGAATACCATCAAACCTATTCTACCGAAATTAGAAATATAAGAAATTTTTGTTTGCGTTATATACCAAAGGTAGATCACTGTACAACACTTAGTATACGATTTCTAACCTAAGTAGATGGCCATAATGAGTATTCTATGCTTAGCTAGTATATTAAATAAAATATTATTTACCTATTTATTTTTTATGGAAAAAATACATAAGTAGTCTTACTTATGTTTCTAATAGTTTACATATTTTTAAAATTTTTTAAAATTTAAATTACTATTTTTTCATTTTTGTAGGGGTATGAGATGTCAAAAAAGGCCAAAATTGCCGAAAATCCTATTTGAACAAATCAAAGTTGAAAATGACCCATTTTTCTAATTCTCTCTATTTTTTAACACTTCCTTTCATTTGGACTTGATTTTTATCAAATAAATTACAAAACCAAGGCTTGAAGTTCGAATAAATTACCTTTTAATTTCATCAGGATTTATTTTAAAAAATACACTTTTGTGTTCAAATTTTGGTAAATATTTTTAAAAAATATATTGATAAGAAGTAATATCATAATTTCAATTAAAAATTCTATTTTCTAACAAACCAAAACAATATCATAAAAAGTGTAGTTTACAAAAAAAATATATTTTCTAAGTTTTGATACATATCTTATGTGTGTTGTGGTTATTTGTAAATGGATTTCTCTACGTTAGGTTTTACATCTTACACGGAGCCGACCCTAACATACCGAAGACCGTGAGCTCGAAAATAAGTGGATCTGTTAGGTTATGTGTAAAAAAGTTAAAAAAGGAAATCAAAGGTATGGATCGAACTCATAACTAGCCAATAGTCTATTGAGAAACTAGTGTCACAAAAAATAAAATAACTATATGCAGGTGTCGCAAGCCAAAACTTGGCCCGTTTAGAGTCAAAGCTGTTCCTCATCTAACATCATATAACGTAATATGCCGTAAATCCAATATTTGTGGATGTCAAATTCATAAGACGAGGCTTCCAAGCCACAAAATTCATTCCATTCTACACATATTTCCGAGCTTCCAAGACGTATCTTTGAATCTTTGTTCCACATCATTGGAGTAATATTAGTTGTTACATCCACAATTATAAATGTGATAACTAAATGAATTACAAGGAACATAAAATTATTTATCATTCTTCAAAAATTACACTATATGTGAGTAATATTCGTTTTTAATTTTTATTATTTTTTTATTGTAGAGAATTTTAGCACAAAATATTCTTATCAAATTTGGGGAAGAACACACATTCCTATTCGTTTCTATTATCTTTTTTCGATTTTTTCTCTTTGATCTTATTACTCCTATAATGATCACCAATTAGACTCTATGCTGAAATCTTTGACTAACATATACTTCTTTATATTTTTCATCACCACATTCCAATATGATGAATATGCAATTTGGAGGCAAAATACAAACATTCAATTATAAAATATAGTGTATATACTCTCTCTCTCTCTCTCTCTCCCTCTCTCTCTATATATTTTATTCTTTTTAATATTTTCTTTTCGTTCCTATTATTCTTGTAACGATGACCCGTTAGCTCCTATGTTTGAATCTTTGAGTAATATATTATTCGTTTTTCCCCCTATTACAATACGATGAATATACACTTTGGAGGCAAAATATAAATAAAAACTATAAAATACAATGATTTTGTGTTTCCCTCATCCTCGTCGTCCCTTTATAATGACCTCAATTAAAATAAGGATACGAATAAGATCCAAAGAATGGTTGAAGGAGGATGATGCAACATGGATTGAGCATGGAGCTGAAGTGGAACTGAGCTCAAGTGAGGAAGAACCAGAAGATGGAGTGGAGTTCGATTCTGCGAAATTGGAACAAACCAGACCAGATCAAGATCCATTCATTATATCCAAGGGTCCAGTTACAAGATCCAAAACCAAGAAGCTTCAAGATCGAATTTCTTCATGGTTTACTCAAGACCAATTTTGAAATTAGGTCAAGAGGAAAACCAGGAGAATTCGACCAAGCTATTTAATTGTTCGGTTTTCAGCATTAGGTTTTTGGATCTAGGATTTTAATTATTTCTGGTTATTTTTTCTGGTTTAATTATTTCGATTAGTTGGTTTAGTTAGGGGGCTGGGAATTTTGAAAACCCTACTTAGTTTTTCTATTTAGACCTTTTAGACGCAGACAATAAGATCATTCATCGTTTTTCATAAAAATCTCTCTTTCACAAAACTGTGAATCCTTGTTCATCAAAGAACATTGTTTACTTACAGAGTTCATTCTGTATTGCAATTCAGTTTTAGATCAATCACAGGGTTCATTCTCTTATCTAAAAATTTCTATCCATGCTCTTTTCATCCCCCATCTATTCCATCTCCATATCTCCATCGAAACAGCCACAAAAAATCAACCAAAAAATCGATCTCCTCTCTCAGAAAGATCAGGGACTAAAAATCTCCCTAAATCTCAAAGGGACTAAGAACCTCCCTTCGCAAGAGTGCATCAAGTGGTATCAGAGCAATCTGAAAGCTCGAGATCTCTGGTTTAATCTCTAAACCCTACGATTTGTTCATCTGTTTTTGGAACAATCTGCAATTTAATATTCCGTTTTGGGGAACAATTTTTTTACTTCTTTCTATTGATCTCATCGTTGCAAAGGGCTGATGTTTATTGAAATTAAAAAAATAACCAAAATGATGATGAGAAATCCATCTTCTTGTGGTAAAAGGATTGCAGCTGCAATTTCCGCTACAAGTTTAGCACCTTTGCATCGATTTCTATTCTCTTTGGGGTAGGAAAATCTAGTCTGAAGGTTTGAGCTTTGTGCATCGATTTCTAATTCTCTTTGGGATAGAGAAATCTATTCTGAAATTTTGAGCTTTGATCTTTGCTGAACTATTGGATTTCACGAAAAACATAACAGAAAAAACACTCAAAAGAAATCGAGAGAAACACTGAGAGATTGTGAGGCTTAGACTATCTAATCTAACACGTTTTTAAGTGATTTTGCAATTTCAAGATGTCTAATGATGAGTCTGAAGTGGCTGTCCCTGTTAATCTTAACAAACTTCAGATGGAAGCTTTAGTTCCTGAAATTGTTAAAAGACTAAAAACTAGTGAACTAACCAATACTTCTAATATTGGACAAAGTGATCAAGTTTTGCAGGAACAAGCAAGGCAATATGCTGAGGAGAAGCGCAAAGGGAAAAGAGTTTCCGGAACTAAAATTGCTGGAAAAATTATCTACGACGAATCTTCTTCGGAAGATGAAACCGAGCTATCTCATTATGTGAGGAGAGATTCGCCCACCAAGTCACATATTAGGCAAACTCCTAGACGCCAAACAGATGATAATCTCGGTAATCTCAAGCTCCGAATTCCATCTTTCGCTGGAAAGAACGACCTCGATGCCTATCTAGAATGGGAATAGAAGATGAAACTAGTCTTCGATGTGCAGAATTTTTCTGAACCAAAGAAGGTTCGACTTGCTGCTACTGAATTCAGCGGTTATGCACTGCATTGGTGGGATCAAATCGTGACCACTAGAAGGAGAACAGGCGAAGCACATGTCTCTTCGTGGTTTGAGCTCAAAACTCTCATGAAACGTCGTTTTGTGCCTAGCCACTATAATAAGGAAATCCATCATAAACTCCACAGGCTTTCACAGGGTTTAAAGAGTGTCGATGACTATTATCAAGAGATGGAAACTCTTATGATAAGGGCTGGAGTTGACGAGGATATGAACGCAGCAATGGCTTGATTCCAAGCTGGTTTAAACTGTGACATTCAAGACAGCTTGGAGATGCATGATTATGTCGACATTTATAAGCTGTTGCATAAGGCCAATCTCATTGAACATAGTCTGAAACGTAAGAGTTCGTAGAGGAATTACCCCAGCAGCTATCGATCATCCAAGGATGAAAAATATGTCTTTAAACCGAGAGAAGAAACATAGAGTAATTCGCAGAGCGATAAAGGCAGAACACCTGCTGTACGTTCCGGGAATGTTAAGTGTTTCAAGTGCCAAGTATTTGGACATTATGCCAATGAATGTACCAACAAGAAACTGATTGTTCATTTGGACAGTGGTGAAATCTTTTCTGAAGATAAAAAGTCTAAAATTTTGGATGAAGAGATAATAGACTATCCAGTTTATGGGAAACTGTTGGTGACTAGGAGATCTTTGGCAGTTCAAGCGACACCAATAGAGGAGGATCAAAGGGAGAATCTCTTTCATACTTGCTGTTTTGTTTCTAACAAAGTTTGTAGTTTGATTATAGATAGTGGGAGTTATACTAATGTAGCTTCTGAATCACTTGTAGAAAAGCTTGGAATGGAAACAAAGAAGCACCCAAATCCATACAAGTTTTAGTGGCTGTGTGAAGAGGGCGAGCTCAAGGTGTCTCATCAAGTAACTGTGCCCATATGCATTGGACGATATAACGATGAAATTCTCTGCGATGTGTTACCAATGGATTCAAGTCATATTCTACTAGGACGACCTTGGCAATATGATAAGAAAGTTGTCCATGACGGGTTCACAAGCCGTTATTCTTTCAATCATTGAGACAAGAAGATAGTGCTGGCTCCTTTACCCCCTTAAGAAGTATATGCCGATCAAATTCAGCTCAAGCGAAGCAAAGAAGAATCTAAACTCCATGGTGAGTCTGCAAAAGGTAAGAACATCAAAGAAATACTACTCACAACCAAGGTAAGTGATCTTACTAAAGCTATGTACCTTCAACAGCCTATGATTTTGTTTATTTCTAAGGAAATACTAACAATTTATGCTGATAATGCACCAGAGATACCGAGTGATCTTAAGAACCTTTTGCAGGAATCCGCAGATGTATTTGCAGAAGAAGGGCCGAGTGGACTGCCACCAATTAGAGGAATTGAGCATCAAATAGACTTCGTCCCAAGAGCATCTCTTCCTAACCGACCTGCGTACAGAACCAATCCGGAGGAGACCAAGGAGCTACAAAGGAAAATTGAAGAGCTAATGGAGAAACATCAGATCCGAGAGACCATGAGTCCTTCTGTTGTACCTGTGCTGCTCGTTCCAAAGAAAGATGGCAGCTAGCGCATGTGCGTATATTGCAGAGCTATCAACAATATCACTGTAAAGTATCAACATCCTATTCCTCGTTTAGATGATATGTTAGATGAGCTGCTTGATTCTAGTGTATTTTCGAAAGTTGACTTGAAAAGTGGTTATCATCAAATTAGAATGAAAGAAGGAGATGAATGGAAAGCTGCATTTAAAACTAAACATGGATTATATGAATGGTTTGTTATGCCTTTTGGACTTACGAATGCACCTAGTACATTTATGAGATTGATGAACCACATTTTAAGAGCATTTATAGGTCATTTTGTTGTTGTTTATTTCGATGAAATTCTGATTTATAGTAAAAGTATGCAGGAGCATGTTCGCCATCTCAAATTTGTTCTTGAAGTTCTTCGAAAGGAGACATTGTATGCGAATTTTAAGAAATGTGTTTTCGGAACAGATCATCTTGTGTTTCTAGGCTTTGTTATTACAGCTCAGGGAATTAAGGTGGACGTAGAAAAGATCAAAGTAATCAAAGAGTGGCCGAGTCCAACAAATGTAAGCGGAGTTCGAAGCTTTCATGGGCTGGATGAATTTTATCGATGATTTATCAAGGATTTCAGCACCATTGCAGCACCTCTTACTGAAGTAATCAAAAAGGCTTCAAGTGGGAAACAGAACAAGAGAACGCCTTTCAACTCTTAAAAGGGAATTTAATCAACGCTCCTTTGCTTGTTCTTTCAGATTTTTCTAAGACTTTTGAAGTTGAATGCGATGCTTCTGGTGTAGGAATTGAAGCTGTGCTTATGAAGGAGAAGAAGCCCATTGCCTATTTTAGCGAGAAACTTGGTGGAGCAAGGCTGAATTATCCCACATACGACAAGGAGCTGTACACCTTGATCCGAGCTCTTGAGACTTGGCAGCATTACCTCTGGCCAAAAGAGTTTGTGATCCACACAGATCATGAGTCTCTTAAACATTTAAAGGGGCAACACAAGCTCAACAAACGACATGCTAAATGGGTAGAGTTTCTGGAGACTTTCCCATATGTGATTAACTACAAGCAAGGTAAAGAAAACATAGTCGTTGATGCATTGTCTAGGAGGTATGCTTTACTTGCTGCCATGGAAACGAATTGTTAGGTTTTGAACAAGTAAAAACTTATTATGCTGATGATCCAGAATTTAGCGAGCATTTCAAAGAAAGTGAGAAACATTCCAGCATAACTTTTTATCAATCTAACGGATTCTTATTCTTTGGAAACTGCTTGTATTTACCCCGTAGCTCTATGAGAGAGTTACTTGTCAGGGAATCTCACGAGGGAGGCTTAATGGGACATTTCAGCGTGGGAAAGACTTATCAAGTGCTGAAAGAACACTTCTATTGGCCAAACATGAAGAAACACGTGGAGAAGCATTGCAGTAGGTGCATTGTGTGTGCGCAAGCCAAGGCAACGAGCACATACCAAGGTTTGTATACCCCTCGGCCGATTTCTACAGCTCCATGGGTTGATATATCAATGGACTTTGTGCTTGGATTGCCTAGGACTAGGAGAGGTAGAGATTCCATCTTCGTTGTTGTTGATATATTCTCTAAGATGGCTCATTTTATTAATTGCCACAAAACTGATAGTGCTGTGAATGCTGCTGATTTGTTCTTTAAAGAAGTAGTACGTTTGCATGGGATGCCTAGAACTATTGTTTCTGATAGAGATGCTAAGTTTCTTAGTTATTTTTGGAAGACTTTCTGGTCTAGATTAGGGACTAAGCTACTATTTTCTACGACATGTCACCCACAAACAGATGGGCAAACTGAAGTAGTTAATAGGTCCTCGTCTACTCTTCCGCGTACTATGGTAGGAAAGAATATTAAGTCTTGGGAAGATTTCTTGTCACATGTTGAGTTTGCCTACAATCATTCGGTTAATAGAACCACTAAGTTTTCACCATTTCATATTGTGTATGGATTCAGTCATTTAACACCATTGGATTAGTTGCCTTTACCTCTGAATGAACAAGCTAACCTTGATGGAAAAGCCAAGGCCGAGTACGTTGTTTCTTTGTATGAGCAGGTTAAGAAGAACATTGAATCAAGCACAACAACTTATGAGAGGCACGCCAACAAGAAGAGGCGTGAACTGATTTTGGAACCTGGATACTTGGTCTTGATTTGTTTAAGAAAGGAGCGATTTCCGGAAGCGAGGAAGTCCAAGCTGAATCCGAGGACTGATGGGCCATTCAAAGTGCTTGAACGCATCAATAACAATGCCTACAAGATAGATCTCGGAGGTAAGTATACAGTGAGTTCTACTTTCAATGTTGCTGACTTGATTCCTTCCCCTGCAGATGACGCGGATTTGAGGACAAATCCTTTTAAAGGAGGAGGGGATGATGCAACATGGATTGAGCATGAAGCTGAAGTGGAACTGAGCTCAAGTGAGGAAGAACCAGAAGATGGAGTGGAGTTCGATTTTGCAAAAATGGAACAAACCGGACTAGATCAAGATCCGTTCACTATATCCAAGGGTCCAATTACAAGATCCAAAACCAAGAAGCTTCAAGATCGAATTTCTTCATTGGTTTACTCAAGACCGATTTCGAAATTAGATCAAGAGGAAAACCAGGAGAATTCGACCAAGCTATTTAATTGTTCGGTTTTCAGCATTGGGTTTTAGATTTAGGATTTTAATTATTTATGTTATTTTTTTATGGTTTAATTATTTCGATTAGTTGGTTTAGTTAGGGGGCTAGGAATTTCGAAAAACCTATTTAGTTTTTTTTTAATATCTTAAGTGATAATTAAGATGATTTTGAGCCCAAACCGATTCTCAGGAAACATAAGGAACAATCCGAGGTTAAGGTAAATAAGATGCTCGAAAATCTTATTTCTTATTTCTGAATTGGATTTGCTATAGGACCACCTAAAGCTCGTGATAAAGATGAGAATGAGTTTCTCGATAAACTCGAAATGGTGAGTTTACGCGAAGAGCTCATGAGTGATATGGTGGATCGAATTTCTTATTCTTTTTGGTTTGGGAATTTGATAGGAGGAAGACGAAAAAGGAGTCTCAAGAGATGGAATAAGCTAAAAAGTAACTAGATCTTTTATTACATTCTCGACGTTGAGATTTCTGTATTTCTAACAATGTTTTCTTGCTTCTTTACATGTTGACAATGAGATTATTGAGTGTTGCTCCTTTGATTTTTCTTTTTACCATCTCTTTTGTTTCTGAGCTTGTGCTATTTCTTGATAGCGATTGTATTATATTCATTGAGTTTTCGAATTCGTTTTTGACTGAATCTGCTAAGAATCAAAGATGTTATCTAATATCATCATAAATAGATAGACATATATATATATAT
>OVAN01016779.1:0-10393 GCA_900406275.1 Anastatica hierochuntica
TATGCTTTTAGGAATAAAGCAATATTTTAAAATCTAATTAATCAATTCTTTTTTTCTTTTAATTAAAAATATAAAACAAATCGAAAATAATAAACAAATATATGTAACTACCCAATATTTATTTTATTTTTTGTCATTTATATAATTAATTTTTAATGGCATATTTCGTAAATCACACATCAACTAAAAATTGTTTTCCTATGAATGATTCCCTTTTAATAATATAGAGATATATCGATTTTATGTAGAAGCTATATACAAATTTTCATTAGATTTCGAATTTTAATCTGTTTTGATTGATTATTTTGTAATGAGGATTTAGAATTTTTTTTGGCTTAGATTTAGATTTGGATTTAGATCTTATTGTTATTATTATTATTATTATTATTATTATTATTATTTTTCACCATTATTATTATTATTATTTTAAAAAGCATGATCTATTTTTAATGATTTTTTGCTATAAAAAGATGGTAAAAATTAGCGTCCAGTAAACTAATTCTCTGACACGTCGTGAGCGGTAGAACCAGGCAAAAGCCTCACCGTCCGGTAAAAGATTCCGGCGAAGCCCAAACACCAGAACCTCCACATATGGCGACAACACATTCATACTTTATCGGCCAGAGAATCCACATCCCTCAATTTCACCTCCTCTTCACTCCAAAATCTCCATATCCGAAGCTCTTGATCAATAAACCCTCGAGTTTCTGCGTATCTTTCCCCGTATCAGACTCCTTCGCTTCTCGTATAACATCCCTGAACCCTAAAAGATCACTATCTCTGAGCCGTCTTTGCAATTGTGCCGCCGCCGATGGCCCTGAGTCACCAAGTTCCTGTGAGTATAAGTGGGATTGGGATCGTTGGAGCCGCCACTTCTCTGAGGTTGAAGAAATCGATAGCTTAGTTTCTCTTCTGAAGGTTTCTTCTACCCATGTCTACTATTTGATGATGATCGCTTGTATCGGGTTGGTTTATAGTTGATAAAATTTTCTAACTTTTGGAGTAACAGTGTCAACTTGAAGATGCCATTAAAGAAGAAGACTATAAAGAAGCAGCCAAGTTGCAAAAAGCTATAGGAGAAGCCATTGTGAATGATGCTGTTGCTGAGATCATGCTCCAGTTGCAGGTTACGATATATGTGTTTTGTTGATTGTTTTTGATTTTGATGGTATCTTTCTTTTCTTATAGTGTATGATATGATATCTTCCTCGCAGACTGCTATAAGTGAAGAACGTTACCATGATGCTTTCAGGTTATGTAGCCACACAGGAAGTGGACTGGTAAGCTTGTAAGATAGTCCCAAATTTGTGTAGTCAAAGAATCTATGTTTTTTTTATTTGGGATGGGATTGTTTTTAGAATCTTAAAAGCATTGTTACTGTGCTGATGTCGATGTAGGTTGGTTGGTGGGTTTGTTATCCTCAAGATTCGGAGGAACCAGTCGGCATGATTGTACGCATTACTCCAGGTGTTGGTAGGTTTATTGGCAAGAGTTACAGTCCAAGGTGAGATCACTTTTTTGTGCTGAGGATTGTAGTCTTTCTTTCAATTGCTAATGTTGACTGAATCTCATAACTGCTTCATTCAGACAGCTGGTGACTGCAGCACCTGGAACACCTCTGTTTGAGATTTTTGTTGTTAAAGACACAGACGGAGGATATGCTATGCAGGTAATTTAAGCACATCACATTTGTAGAACTAAGTTTAGCAGTTCGAGTGAGAGTATATTCTTTTACCTGTATTTTGTGTAAGTTTAGTGTTATATAATTGCTATCCTAATCACCCTGAAGTTTTTGTGCCCTTTCCCAAGTTTTATAAATATATAGGCAGATATGTTTTTATTTTAAAACGTTCTGATTATACAGGTAGTGTATTTGCAACATTTCAAGCTTAAATCATCCATTTCAGAGGATTCTTATTTAAGTGCACAGCAATCATCGAATGCTTCAGTTGAGAGCCCATCTACAGGAAGTGAGGTGAAACTAGACGAAAAAGAAGGTATACCACTAAATGCTGAGGATCTAACTGAAGAAGGGATTGAAAATGTGATAAGGTTTCTAAAAGATAAAATCTCAGGGCTAATATTGAAAGTAACGGAACTTAGAATTCCCGCTGAAGAGATTGTAGGCAGTGATGCTGCTGCTGCTGAAGAGGTGGTTGGAGAAGGAATTGAGGAAACTAGTTCTGCTGATAATGAAGAAGATGATTGCAATATTGAAGAAACTTCATCTATGGATAGTGCAGATAGCGAAAAGCATTTGAATAATAAGCATTTCATCGAAGGTGCTCTACATAGCACAGAGGATTTCTCTATAGAGGATAAGCTTGTCCGTGTTCCGGCAGATATAAGGGATAATGAAAGAGATTCCTTTATCTTGCATGTTCCCGGGAGAAGTAAGTGTGGCATTGATACAAGAAAAAACACAGTGTCCGAGGAACAAGTAACAGCTCTGGAAGCTCAAGGAATTTCAGATCTGATGCCACCAGAGTTTTCCACGGCGTACTTGGGTCTAGAGACAGCTTCGTTGAAGGTGGATTGCTTGAACTTTCACTGCTTTTTGTAAAGTTGAACTCTACGATGGTACTAAGGGAGTATCTTCTATTATTTAAAACCTCTGGTTGATGCCGCGTAAATGTTTTTAGCAGCCTTTTGACGTAAGTAGCATTCTTATGTCATGGATGGATTTTGTTTTAAGAACCACATTAGAGTTTTTAAAATACTTATAGGAAGCTTCTACCACTAAAAGTTTCATGACTCCTTAGATATAAAGATGGTTCATTTGCTGTTCTAGGTATCGAGAAACGTGCTTGAGATTGCCAAGCTTGGTTATAGTCATGCACAGAGAGGAAATCAGCTCTCTGAGTATACAGCATTTAATAGAATCATACCTCCGGAGAGCGACCTCGACCCTTTTGATGGTAAGAATGTTTTTTGCGTAAGTGTTATTTTTCTTTTGATTTTGGGCTCAGAATGTGTTTGTACAACTTAAGTTGGGATATATTCTGAATCTGAAATGCAGGCCTATATGTCGGTGAATTCAAACCTTATGGCACCGAGGTAGTGCAATTTAAGCATAAGTATGGTCGGTGGAATGATACAGAGGGAAGTAACTTGTCAGATGTGGAGCTTTTTGAATATGTTGAGGCTGTGAAGTTGACAGGGGAATTGGCTGGCCAGGTAAATGTTCTTGCTTCTTTTTAAATTATCAAATTTTGTATGGGAGAAAGAAGTTAAGATAGGGTAACAAATTTTTGGTAGGTGATATTTCGTGCAAGGATTGACAAGAAGAATCATCATAGATGGTATCCAGAGGAAATGGGAGTGGTAATGAATGACACACTTTTCTCATCTCGATTTTATATAAATGCAACAAGTGTTAGAAAAAAAAAGAAAACAATCTTTGATATGTTATTGAAACTATAGCGTAAGAAGAAGACAGATAATGAGTTCGACCATGTAGTCATTTGAATGAAAAGCTTATCCAGAAGATGTTTATACATGCAGAGTGGGAGTTACATAGGAGAAGGAAGGTACAAAAACCCGAAATGGATCAAGGGGCTGCTGTTAAGTTTCAACGGAAAGGTAAAGAAAGACAATAGAGACGAGGGAAGCATATGGTTTGTATGTATAGGGCGGGGGCTAATGGGTTTGAGTTTGTGTGAAAACTGAGCAGGGATCACATTTGATGGATGCGGAACTTGGACTGATATATATTGGTAGCGCTGGGAAGAGTGTCATGGTCTATTTCAACCGTCTGAGACTGCCTCATTAGCTTATTGCCTTAGTATCCTTCTTATTAGATGTTCAATCTGTTTTTTTCTTCTTTTTTTTTTTTGGTTTTTAGGTTTTTTTTTGGGTTCAAGTTCGATTGAACGAAACAAATATTTAGATTTGAGTAGATATAAAAATAAAAAGTTAGTTTATCCAAAATTAGCTGATAATTGAGGTAAAATGACAGCGCAAAAAAGAAAGGACCATGGCGATATTAGAGAGAGAGAGAGAGAGAATTCTCTCTCTTCCCGCTCCTCCTTCCCTGTCATTGACATTCCCACTGCAACAAAAAAAGAAATGAAATTGCAACTCTCATCATCCTCCTTTTGACCCCAATTCTACAAAACACCCATTTCTCTAAAATCTCTGTTTTTCTTGTCTCCTTTCCAGGATTTCGATTCCGACACAAACCCAAAGAGGTTACTAGAAATTTTGTTTCTAATGTTTCTTCTATCTTTGTCCCCTTTGTGAATTTTGCTCATCTCTTTTTCATTACAATCTCTGCGAAACAAAAGGTATATTATTATTGCCTCCTTTTCCTATTTCTCTTACAATCGCTTTGTCGTCGATTAAGGTAGTCGCTTTGTTCTTGTTTATGTTCTTCAAGAATCCGATTCCATATATGTATTTTTTTTCTTGTAATCCTCCATTGTTTTTTTCAAAAAAGGGTTCCTTTTTTTTCTGAAATTGCCAATCCAATTTGACTTACGTTTAGATTCTTATGGATGATGATGGGTGGTTGTGTCTGTCTTTCGTGTGCAGAGAAGTTGTTTAATTCGGAATGGAAAGAGAATCAAATGAAGATTCCACGCCTTTGAATGCAGCCGATCAAGCATTCGACTCAACGATAGAGGAGCTCTGTAATAATCTCTGTGAGTTGCAGAGTTCTAACCAGTCTCCATCAAGGCAGAGTTTTGGATCATATGGTGATGAGTCCAAGATTGATTCTGATCTACAACATCTTGCTTTAGGAGATATGATGCGAGATACAACAGATGTAACCCAAGATGATGAGGAGGAACAAGTGGAAAAGCCACAAGGGTCTTTTGATCTTGTGAGACCACCAAGTGCTACTAAGTCAACCTCTTCCAAGTCGGATTTGGAGGTCGTGCCAAAGGATACAGAGAAACAAGTTGGTAAGAAGAATGCCATCAAACCAAACTCGGGATACGGTGGTGGTGGCATGAGGAAGAAGAAAGTAGGAACCAAGTTACACAACGGGAGTGAAGATTCACCATCTGAAAACATGGAGCTGCCACGTTTCTTACTGAACCAAGCCAGAAACTTGGTTAGTTCTGGTGATAATGTTAGCAAAGCTCTTGAGCTGTCTCTTCGAGCTGCTAAGTTGTTTGAGGCTTCTGCAAATAACAACGGGAAACCTTGTTTAGAATGGATCATGTGTTTGCATGTTATAGCAGCAATCCATTGCAAGTTAAAGGAGTACAATGAGGCGATTCCCGTTCTGCAGCGCTCGGTTGAGATTCCAGTTGTTGATGAAGGTGAAGAGCATGCTCTAGCCAAATTTGCTGGTCTGATGCAGTTAGGTGACACTTATGCTATGGTGGGGCAGCTAGAGAACTCAGTCTCGTGTTATACCGAGGGATTGGGCATCCAGAAGAGAGTCTTGGGAGAAAATGACCCAAGAGTTGGTGAAACATGTAGGTACCTAGCCGAAGCTCTTGTACAAGCATTAAGATTTGACGAGGCTCAGCAGGTATGCGAAACGGCTCTATCTATACATAAAGAAAGCGGTTTACCAGCTTCAGTTGCAGAGGCAGCGGATAGAAGACTCATGGGTCTTATATGTGAGACTAAGGGAGATCACGAGAATGCACTCGAGCATTTGGTATTAGCCAGTATGGCCATGGCTGCAAATGGACAAGAGTCTGAGGTTGCTTTTGTTGATACTAGCATCGGTGACTCTTACCTGTCTTTGTCCCGGTTTGATGAAGCGATTTGTGCATACCAGAAATCTCTCACAGCACTGAAGACAGCAAAGGGAGAAAACCATCCAGCTGTTGGCTCGGTCTATATCCGTTTAGCTGATCTCTATAATCGAACTGGAAAAGTGCGAGAAGCAAAGTCTTATTGTGAGAATGCCCTTCGGATATACGAGTCTCATAACCTTGAAATTTCTCCTGAAGAGATTGCTAGTGGTCTTACAGATATCTCCGTGATTTGCGAGTCCATGAACGAGGTGGAACAAGCTATAACCTTGCTGCAAAAGGCGCTGAAGATATACGCCAATTCTCCCGGCCAGAAAATGATGATTGCAGGAATCGAAGCTCAAATGGGAGTGTTGTACTATATGATGGGGAAATACATAGAGTCATACAACACGTTTAAGAGTGCTGTCTCAAAACTACGGGCGACTGGAAAGAAACAGTCGACATTTTTCGGGGTTGCACTTAACCAAATGGGTTTAGCTTGCATTCAGCTGGATGCAATAGAAGAGGCCGTTGAGTTGTTTGAAGAAGCCAAGTGTATTTTAGAACAAGAGTGTGGTCCGTATCACCCTGAAACACTTGGCGTATACAGCAACCTTGCAGGAGCTTATGATGCAATTGGCAGGTACTTGTGTTAGCTTGCCTTGTTTTACATCCTCCCATTGAGGTGTTGAAACAAGTTGCGGTTTCGTTGTGTTTATAGGTTGGATGATGCAATTGCGCTGCTAGGACATGTGGTTGGAGTCCGGGAGGAAAAGCTCGGGACAGCGAATCCTGGAACAGAAGACGAGAAGTTAAGGTTGGTCCAACTCTTGAAAGAATCTGGTAAGGTTACAGGAAGAAAAGCTAAATCCCTCAAGACTCTAATTGATTCTGATCTCATGACATCCTCTGCTCTTCGTTAACACGTATATATTACATTACCATCTACTTATGAAATGTGAATACATTCTTTGTTTCTTTGTGGAAACACTTTTGGTTTCATTGTCTTAATCCGATGTACTTGGTTGGATAAGAAGTGTGTTACATATTTGTTTTGATTGTTGAATGAGAAGATCATTATCTACAAATAGTGTTGGCTGATCCAGAATTAATGATCGAAATCTGCTTCACAATCTCTGTAAGTGCGATCTCATCTTTAAGTATAGAGGTATGTGAGACTCCACCAATCTATAGTTTTCAAGCTATCAACTTTATGAATCAACTCTAAAGCGGATAAGCTCGCCAAATTAACTGTCCCATCTCCATTCCATACTTAATCTTTGGTTGCTTGTCGAAACCTCCTTCTCCGTACACCAATACCTCCGGTGTATCGACTCCTCTCCCATATATGCAAGTGACTGGAACTCCCGGAGTCACCGTTTCCTCTTTTAAAGGGAACACTCTTGTCTTGTAAGGGAAAACTCCTTGAGTGAACCCAATGTCTGCAAGAAACTGATCCATCTCATGAGCCGTGTAGTTAACCCGGGAAGTAACAACAAGCGGTTTAGTTCTGTCGTGAAACACAATGGGAGATGGAAGTAACCATTGGTTACTCTCAGAGCTCCTCTGCTGCGGCCTGACCAGCAAAGGGTTAACAAAAGGGACACCGAGAGTGTTTCCAGAAGCAAATGTCTTCATTTGCTCAACAGTCCCACCCCATGGTGTAGCAAGTGCAACAAAGTGTTTGATGTACTTGTCACGCCATGAAGGGCTACTACGGTTAAGGAAATGAAGGACGAAAAGGCCTCCTAGGCTATGTGAAAGGAGTATCACAGGCTTTCCATTGTTTTCGCTGCTTGCTTTCTCCACCAAATGCTTGAGGTCTTGTAGGAATTGTGAAGCTACACGGGTCGAGTGGCCCGAACCAGCCAGGCCGTACCTGAAATCATATGGAGCTCCCAAGAGGGTTTGATCGTTAACATACCCACAGCCTTTCTCTAGAGCTTTCACCAAATGTACCATGTAAGATGTAGCATCCCTGCCAAAAGACACCTTAATATATTTGATCTTTTAACCAAGTTTCATGATGCATATAAATACTATACAATAGTCCCAACAACTGTATTCATCTCCTTACATTCTAGCAACATTCTCAAGCTACAATTTAGGATGGACAATCGGGTTTATGGCTTGGTCTTTTCGTTTTTTTGGTTTTACGGGTTTAATATCGGTTCTCTCCTAGATTGAGTATAGCCTAACAACACTCCACCTTACCTCATAGTACATTGGTGGTGGTTGGGGAAGGTACTAACCGGAGATGAGGGTCGAGGTAGAGCAGAGATGCTGTAGAACCGAAATGAGAAACCCGGGTTTGGACGCCAGGGGCATTTTGGTAATCATCCAAACCCGCATCGTAGTACAGCATCATTCTCTCGTTGAAGCACTTAGTGAAGGGAGACAACAGCACTGTTGGATCGAACCATAGCCTGAACCATCCATCACTCTTCTTATGGATCGGGTATAACCAGCTGCTACACCAGAAGCTAATCGGCTTGTAGTCTCGGTCAAGACGTGCCTCTAGCTGGTTACCGCCGTTTCCTGGAACAAGAATCAGAGGGTGGACGTTACTTGCTGCAGCAGCTTGACACATAAAGGTTGTTGTTGTCACCATTACGAGCATTTCTATGGCTACTAGATCATAAGAAGATGGTTTCTTCATTTTCTTTCTCGGAAACAGAGTCTCATAGGTCTATACAAAGCTGGAGATTTGAAGAAATATTCCATTGAATTTGGAAAGCCTAATGTAGAGAGACAGAGTCAAAGAGCAGAATAGTCTCCAATAGGTAATGGACTTGTAAGATAAGTAGTGTATGGTGATATGGAACCCGCTTATTCACCTGGAGGCTCTTCCGCTATTTATTTCCCATTTCTTCTATTTCTCCTTAGTTTTTTTTTTGGTACCTCTACAATCAGTTATTATTGTTTTTTTTTCCCGACAGAATCAGTTATTATTTAACTAGAAGTTATCTGCTCTTTGATTTTTTTTTGTTGTATGGGTTATTCAAATCGGGTATAAAATATAACAAAATACAAACGACTTTTTTAGGATTAGACCAAATATCTATATTTATGTTTTTTTTTTTTTTCACAAATCTATATTTATGTCTATTTATACTATTATTAAATACGAAGTCAAAAGTTGACTTGACGCTCATACAAAAATTGAATTTAACGTGGCATCGCGAGAAAATTTGTTGGAAAATAGTAAAAAATAGATGCTAAAATCGGCCCAGCTGACGTGGAGCGATCTGGTGCGTAAGTTTTCTTATTTTCTTGCGTGGCGTCGTCGTATCAATTCATTTTTCTCCACTAACCGAATTTGGACCGTTTTACCCAGGCGCGAAATTATGTAATTATCTCTAAAAAATGTTTAGTTTTTCGCCAATCAAAACTTGTCTACGCTCCGAAAATCTTCGTTTGCAATTTTCGCGGTGTTTACTTTTATTTGGTCTTCATCTATTTATTTTTAAAAAAATTCTTGGATCTAACCCTAGAATATCTATTAGTATAAATAGCGTTTGATCATCCTTTTTTCTAATCTCTTCATTAATATACAGTTATCCTCCTTTATATACTTTGCAACATACTTCCTCCATTGTCGTCTTACACAGCATAAGATTCATATTATACCTTTTCGTGTTTTTTAATGTCCATGTTTTATCTTATTGGTTTTAATGTTCTTAGATTTTTTCTTCGTGGCCTTTCTTTGTTCTTCGTGGCTTTTGTTTATATACGGTAATTTTTCTACTCTCTTCATCGTACTTTTAGCTTTCTTTCTGGAAAGTAATTGTTTAATATCATCGTTTATTTTGTTTCTCTTGGATACAAAATATCATCGTTTATTTTATTTATGATCCACATCAATATTTTAAGTTTATTGATGTGTTTCTATATAGGTTTATTTGTCGAAAATGAAATTATTCTAAAAAAAAACTCTTTAATCCTATCTTTATGTATCATGCATCATTTGACGTGCTCAGCTTGTTTGGTGAGAACTAGCATATCAAATCTAGCAAAAAAGCAAGTTTATTTATTTCATTATATTTTTTTATTTTTTTTGTAAAAGATTTACTATTTAAAAGATGCAAAAGTAAAAATTACAAAGCCCAGCAGGTCCATTAGTCTGACTAATAATCCAACGAGATAAAGAACCAAGAGTGAACCAACAATTCAATCCAAACCAAAAAATTGGTTAGAGCAATATTGCTCTGAGAGCTCTTTTTTCGTCTGCCAGATCGGAGAGAGAATCAATATGCATGTCCTCTTTTGGATTCTCTAGGGTTCCAAATCATCATCTTTTTCTATCATCCTCTGATCCAATTCTGCAGTATGGCCGAAGCAAGTTTTGGTGAAGAATCACGGAGTGATAAAGCTTTGTCTTTGATAAGCCTATCAATTGAAGATTGGAGAATCTCCACGGTTTTAGAAGAGTTGCTATGGAGTCTATTGATTCTCTCTGCCCATAGCGTATATATTGTTGAGTGCCAAGCCAACAGTAGAAGCTTCTTTGAAGATCTATTTCCTCTTTGAGAGATTAGGTATGATGTCGTAAGCTCCCAACTCTGTTGTGGGTGGTAACCACATCTCTCCCCTATCTGTTTCTACAAAGACCAGCTGAAATTACATTGGAAGAAAAGATGGTTCCTGGTTTCTTCATCTACCCCGCAAAGAAGGCATCTTGGATCTATGTTTAA
>OVAN01016780.1:0-10392 GCA_900406275.1 Anastatica hierochuntica
TAATTTTTTAGATCTCTTTAATTTCTTTTTAAATTTATAAACACTTCTTTTGTGTTGGATCTCTTTAAATTATTTACGTATTTCTCTTATCTTTAAATCATTGTTCTTCCTTATTCTTCATCAAGTTTTTTCCTTTTATCAAGTTTCTTCCTTTCTTACAAAGTTGGGATTTTTATTGTATATGCTTAAGTTTGTTTGCTTCTTATCCCCTTTTCTCATCTCTTCTCACCTTCTTCTCACTTCAAGAATGAATTTTCAAGAAGCTGTTGACACTTCTTTGTTTTTCATGGGTCTTAGTGAGTAGAACACATTGGCTCTTAGATTGGTAGATTGGGGAGTCATTAGGTGGTTAGATAATGATGTCTAGGGATAGAATAATCTTAGACCTCTATGGTTTAAGTGTTCTCAATGCTAGATCTAGGATAAAAACTAGAGTTTGACATGTATGCATTTCACGCCCGAGAAGAGTTCGATGAAATGCCTAGGTGAGCCTAAAGCATTCTAAACATAGCTTAGCCAACGGGAGTTGATTGCTAGGGAGTTTAATGACTCAATGGAATGATTCTTAATTATCCCTACTTGATTTAGCATTTGCAAAAAGCGAGAGTTGAGTGAATGTGTCAATTTGGAAATGGCATATTGTCATGAAAGTGGATTAGGCTAGCATTGATTTCATAGTTGTGAGACTTGTTCTTTTAATTTTATTCTTTGTTGTTAGTTATCCTCTTTATTATCCCTTCTCAAACACCAATCCGAGATCCATTTATGCATCATCTTAAGTCTTATTTAGTGTGTTTAGGTTGGTGTTGCATCTTGTTCAGTATCTTAGGATCATCTCCTCTCTTCTTATTTTCTTATCTTAGGAGATATTGTGCATTCCTATTGCTTGAATCTCTAGTTCTCCTGGGTTCGACCCTTAAGTAATACAATCGACATAGCCTTATACTTGTGGTTTAATGAGGATTGTTAGTTGATTAAGATTTATAAATTTAAAACTTGAAATTGATTTAATTACTAGCGAAAATCTAGCCTCGTCACTTATCCCTCTCTCAACCATTCTACAGTCCCGACCCTCAGACGATCGCATCATTCTTGGTTGCCTTTGTGTCTCCGATTGCATCACTACATACCTTGTTGCTCTCGTAGGAATCATCATAAACCTAATTTTTTTAGTTTTCTTCACATCATTTCTCGTCTGGATAATGCTTCTATCCAAATTCATGAAATTTCTAGTCCATAATGCATAATTGACTCGATTCGGCTTCCAAAAAACAACCTCCATTTCAATCTCTCTCTCAATTTCTCCATATTAGGCTTCAATTTAGTAATTCCTCTAATTCATCATGAAGTATTGACTTCATGTGAACCAAGTTCCATCTCAGCTTATGAGATTTCTTCATAAATCAATTTCATTCTTTTTTTCTTCACTTATGACAATTTTCATGGGAATACTTCTTTTACGTGTGTTGATATTGTTTGTTGCGCGCTTGTTTATGCAAACAAAAGACAACAAAGCTTTAAATTTATAAACTCATTTCATAACAATTACACAATCCGCAAGTGCATGGATATGTTATTGTAATACTTAGGGGTCGAACCACAAAGAGCAACATACTTAACTAGATAGATTTAAGCATTGGGAGTACACATTCAAGTCTAATCTAAGCAAATAGGAAATGTTGGGTTTTTTTGGGGTTTCTTAATATACTATAAACAAAATCAAAGCAAGGAAATAAACAACTCAATTAACAACAACAAATTTAAATAAAGAAAGCAAGCATAAACATAAAGATGCAAACTTGAAATAAACAATGAACTAAGATGATGGACCAAGGGTTGTTGTAATAGATTCACTTAGAAAGATGGTAATAGAGGTTAGTTCAAGTTATTAAGCAAAAATCCAAGACCAAAGACATTACTAACCTAATCCACTCTCATGACAATAGATCATTTCCATATTGATCGCATTCGCTCAGCTCTCGCTTTTTGCAAATGATAAATCAATTAGGAATCATTCAGAACAAATCCATATAGTCACTGATCAACCTAGCAAACAACTCTCATTGGCTAGATTAAAATAACAAGTATTTGGTTCTCCTAGACATTTCATCGAACGCCTCTCGGACGTGAAATGCATACAAGTTTAGATCTTAGTTAGCTACTCTAAAACCTAGCATTAAGCTCATCAAATCCTTTGGAAACCTATGGTTAATCTTCCCTAACACCAATCTTACAATATTCGCTAAGAGATCTCAATACCCAAAAGTCCGTCAAAGAGACAACTCACACATCATGTAAGAGAAAATAGATGGAGAAAGAGAAAACATGATCACAGATAAGTTGGTTTTTTTATCCAAAGTACAATTTTATAAAGAAAGACTCTTGATCTTAAAGATCAATAGAAAAGTCACCAAAAATCCAAACTTTTTTTAAAAAAAAATGTAGAAAAGGTTCTTCATACATAAGATTAGGTTTTAGGGGGTATTTATAAGCCAAAGAAAGGTGATTTATGCGTTGATGCATGCAACTATCGACCATGTGCATGTGGCTGTCGATAGTGGCATGCATTAGGCAGCAAGCTGCCTTATGCATATGGCTATTGACCCAATGCATGCCACTATCAACCTATTGGCCGATAGCCACATGCGTTGGGCAGTTTTTGCCTCCTCTTTGCTCTTTTGATGGCTCCTTTGCTTCCACATTTTCCCCATGCATTTAGATCTTGATTTCTCTTGTTTCTTCACAATTTGATCCTCCATAATCCACCATCTCAATCTCAAATTTCTCATTTAAAGGTTGTATCTACAAATGCAAAAAGATGCATGCAAATGCAACAATTCCTAAACCAGACACAACTTAGAAACTATATGGATTCTAGCACTTAAATGCAATATGTATACCCTAACTTCAACTAAAACAAGGATAAGATGAGATAGAAAATGCAATAAAATCTGTACACATCAACTCCCCTGGACTTGGTCTTTGTTGTTTGCCCTTTGCTTGTCCTCAAGCAAACAACAAAGACCAAACCCGGAAGTGAGGTTTGAAAATGGAAACTCAAAACCAAGATAGAAAAGGAATGCTTTACGCCCAATATCCTAAAGACAAGTACTTCTCAATGATTATCACAAAACCAACAATTAGAATCTAAGCTAAGCATCCATAAACAATCCAATCGCCAATCCCCTTTTACATTAAATTAAGCTTGGCGTGAGTTCTTACTCATGATCAATGCATCTCACCCATTAAGTTTGGTTCTTCAGAAAGGGTTTTTGTGTAAAGAAGTATTTGAAAGATAGTGGTTTCACACGACTTTTTATATTTCTCTCAACAAGTAGTACAAGACAATAGGCAAAAGTAAGGTGGTAGCCGAACAATTTACATATACAAAGCATTTACTTCCTCTAATTGTTCCCAACCATTGCTTCCTAAGAATCTAGACACAACCTTAAGGTATTTCCCATCCTAGCACTAGAAACCATACACTTTTATTCCATAAAAACACACCCTTTCTTTTTTTTGTAGACAACTAGAGATTATTAGACATTCTTACTTCTTAACTACTAACTTTCTTTTGATTTTAAGAGCCACTATTCTAATCATTTTGGATTCTTTCTTTTCTTTCCATAACAAGGGTGGACTCTCTAAGCTTGGCTTTAATTTCTAAGGTTAGAGCTTAAACTTTTTGTTATCTCTAGTGTTTATTTAAGTTTTACTTCTTTCTTTCTCTTTTTTTATTTATTTTTCTTTCCTTTTATTCACACAACCTAGGATCATTTACATTAAAGAACACTTATTTGCCAATTTCTACAGTAATCATTCCCAAGACTCAAACAAACCCAAAACCACTAATGTTTTCCCCTCCTAAGACTCTAGTTAACCTTAAAATGACACTAACTCTAAGGAAGCATCCTCAACTTCAGTTCACTTGGGATTTTTCCCGTGTGTGCACTTTCCAAAAGAATCCTCAAAAACGAAAATTTAGGGGGGGGGAGGTTTAAAGAAAGACTAAAGGGTTTTCTAGTGAGAGTAGCCATTTGAGCTAAGAGAGGGTGGTAAAATCGATTCAAACATAGCTCAAATCCCATGGTCGAGTATAGCAAAGCCCATTAGCAAGATTTTAAATTCAATTAAGTTCTAGTTAGATAGGAATTGACTCAAAAGACCATTTACTTCAATATTCACAAAGACCTGCGAGTGATAAATTCCAATCACAGATTTTCTAAAGACTAAAAGTGGTCTATGCAACATTGTACATCAAGTGAGGACATTGTTCATTAAGCAAAACTTAACTATCTACAAGGCAATCCTATCATTGTTCCCTATGAAAAGGCAACCATATATGCTTCTATTAGCCTAAGTATATACAAATGATGCAAACTATATGCAATGCTTTAAAAACAAATTTGAAAATATTTTTGGTTTTTTAAAGTTTTTCGGTTTTTTTTTTTTTTTTGCTTTTCAAAATTTTTTTATATTTTTTTGGTTTTTCAAAAACTTAGCTATTAAAAATGCAAGACTCAAAGATGCTAAAAACAAAAACATCAAAAAGAAAAAACGACATTAGTACTAAAACCCTCCCTCGGACTTAAACTTCATCGTCCCGGTGAATCCTAACTCGTGAGAGAAACTTTAAAAGCAAACATAAAATCGAAAATATGAGATGGTATTTACAATGGATGTAGGTTGTACCTTTTTATTCTAACGTGAGCTTGGTTTGGTTGGATCTCCTCTCTTCTTTGTGCGCGTGTAAGTATTTAGGTTGGGTTGTTTCTCGCTTGTTCTCTCAAAATCGCCAAGGAAGCGAGCGCTTCATGGCGATAGGCGTGTTCGCTTGAGCTACACTTCCTTCCATTGATCCACTTTCCATTTCTTTGTGTTGAATTTGACAAGGCATCTCAACCAATTGTCTCTTCAACTCTTCAATGTTTCGGTTTACTTTTTCTTCAAATAACCTTCTCTGCTCTTGAAGAACCTTGAAGAGTTCCTTTTCACACTTGGTTTTGGGAATGATTTAGGGTGTTTCCGGCAGTAATTTCTCCTTCCCCACTCGACTCTCCACGTACTCGGACCATCCTTGTTTCTTTTGAATTTTCCTTTTCATCCTCCTTTCCCGTGTGAACAAAGGTGACATTGTCAAAAGCGCCAAGGTTTGTTAGTTCATCACAAGGAAGAATCACAAACATCTTTTTCCGGGTGTTGAAATGGTTGAAAAGATACTCGATCTCTTTAATAGCCTTGTTTACCCGGATGAAGCCCCAATAGACTAGATCTTGGAATCCAATGTGATCCCTTTACGGACTTTCCTTGCCTAATGGGACTTGAGCTCTTTTGAATAAGGGGGTTAGGAACTCTCCAAAGTAGATGAATGGTTGGTTTGTTTTCCTAACCCATTTTCCTTGGAAACTCGCCATGTGTTTTAGGAAGAGGATCGCGATGTTTATATCCTTTCCAAAATCATCTTCTTATGCATATTATTTCCACTCCATCAAGTCTTGCTTAAGTCCCCAAAATAGATGGAAAACTTCATTCCTCCTCGCTCCTCCATTTTCGGCCCTAGCGAAGATAGTGTTAGCCAAGAGCCTTTGAGTGTATCTAACCATCGGGTTTCGTATCTTCGACAATTTGGGACTTTCATTGGTAAAGGGTCCATCGGCTATCATATACCAAAATGCATATACCCCTCCCCAATATGGGAAAATAGCCTAGTCCGTGAAGGGTAGGCTATACGCTTTGCAAATTTCGTAGATGCTTATGGAATATTCTTTGTCTCTTATCTTGAAATTGAGATATCCCCATCTAGCTCTATGTCAACTTGGAGAATGGAAAACGAGTTTCATTGTTGCAAGAAAATCCTTCACCTCATGTATATATGTTGGCTCATCCATATCTACCAAGCAATGAAGGTACATGTTCTTTAGGAGATAGCACACTTCCTCGTAAAGGCCTATATTTTGCAACGCCCTTTTCGCTAAGAACTTTGTTGGCGCGATCTCCACTCTCCCAAAGTGTCATCGTTCTTCTTTCTCTTCTTGACTCGAAGTGGTATTCTTGGTTTCCAATGGAGGAGGAGTTAGAGCTCTCACTAGAGAACGCTTCACGAGTGTTGGTCTTTTCGATGGAGACCTCTTTGTCATTGAAGCTCTTTTTGAATTAGTGGTTTCTTTTGAAGTGGAAACTTTCTTGGATTTTCTTTTTTTTTTTGCGTTTGAGCTCTCGTTCCACTCCTTGTATTAGGTGTCATGGTGATGAGAAACTTTTTTGATTCCTAAATTGAAGATATATATAAATGTAAGTTCCAAGAATTTTTTATAAATGTAATAACTTAAATCCAAGAAGGTCCAATGTTCAAGGTCATTCTCAAATCATGGAAGATAATACTCATGAAGAAAATGACTTTTGACACCAAAGATTCAAAGAATTATAAATTTTCAAATCTTGCTCAACAATCATGTCAACAATCCAAACTCAGTAAAATGACCATAAGTTTGTTTTTACTCAACGAAATTGCAAAATTCTTGTTGGGAACTTCGTATCTAACCATAGGCTATTATTTAAGAATATAAAATCACCAAATACTCAAATATTATCAAAACGTTAACCACCAATACTCAAGAACAATTAAAAACACTCATTTTCAAATTTTTGCAATTAAGCTTTATATCCTTTAAACTAAGTCTTGAATCCTAATTCTCAAGCATTCTTTAACTCATTCTAGTCATAAACGAACATCATTCAAGATAAGTATTTCCAAAATCAAGATTTTGAATTTCAAAGAAACCTCTTACCTTTCTTGAAATTATGAAAGTTAGAGAACATACATTTGTTGCTTGAAGAGGAGATGCAAAGAATGCTTCTAAAGATAACTTAGATTATGCAATGAAAATTTTTCGAAAATGATTTTGAAAATTTCAAAATTTGTCTTGAAAAAGAGAGAGAAAGAATTTTCTTACAATGTTCTTGAAGAGAGAGAAAATGTGGTGATAAGGAATGAGAAGTTCATTAAACACATGTGTTAGATAAAATATTTCAAAATACTCCCCTTCCTCTTCTTCCTTTACACTATTGTCCAACATTGCAAAAATTGGTAGATAGTTGCTCGAAATCTCTCCGGGAATCTCTTTGGTATCTTTTCCGTTTATCTTCATCTTCCTACAAACCATAATCATAAAACATCTATCAAAAACTTAAATAGATAAAACAAGCCTCCCAAGAGCGCTTGTTTATAGTCAGTTGCTTGACTTTGAAGTAGTCTAAGGTGATGAAGTGTTGAGAAGAACGAGATAACTCGCTTCTTCTATCAATTTATCCGCAAGATAAGGCTTGCATTGTTGCCCATTGACTGTGATTTCCTCTCCAAAATGGTTCTTCAAAGTGACTAAACCATATGGCATTACTTCCTCCACATTAAATGGACCCGACCACTTTGATTTCAACTTCTTGGGAAAGAGCTTGTATCTAGAGCTGAATAACAAGACCTTATCTCCTTTCTTGAATTTTTTCTTGAGAATCTTCTTGTCATGAAAGGCTTTTATCTTCTCTTTATAGATTTTGGAGCTTTCATCAGTGTTTTATCTCAAGGTCTCAAGTTCTTTCAATTCTACCAATCCCCTTCCCGTAGCTTCTTTGAAGTCGAAGTTTAGTTTCTTGGTTGCCTAAAGTGCTTTGTGGTCTAACTCAAGAGGTAAATGGAAAGACTTTCCATAGATCAAGTTGAAGGGTGTGGTTCCAATCGGTGTCTTGAACATCATTCTATATTCCCAAAGTGCATCATCAAGCTTCAAAGACCAATCTTTCATATTCACTCCAGTTGTCTTCTATAGTATTTCTTTGATTTGTCGGTTGGATACCTCTACTTGTCCTGAATTTTGTGGGTGATAAGGTGTTGCGCTTTATGTTACACTCTATTACTCTTCAAGAGTTTCTAAAAAACCTTGTTGATAAAATGGCTTCCACCATCGCGATAACGATCCTTGGTGTTCCAAATCTTGGAAAGATGATCGTTTTGAAAAGCTTAACAACTACCTTGGCATCACTAGTCGGGCTTGCGATTGCTTCTACACATTTAGAGACATAGTCAACCGCCACCAATATGAAGAAGTTTCCATTTGATTTTGGGAAAGGCCTATGAAGTCTATTCCACACATCAAAGATCTCGACATCAAGAATATGATTTAGGGGCATCTCATTTCTGTTTGGGATATATCCCCTCCTTTGACAAGAATTCCATTTGGAGACTACCTCATGTGCATCCTTGAATATTGTAGGCCACCAAAAACTCGATTGTAGGGCCTTTTGAACCGTCTTGAAAGTAGCAAAATTCCCACCATAGTAAGTGTTGGGAGTAATTTAGGCCATGGAAATTCCTCAAGGATTAGATGGAGTATAGCAGTAAGACCTCAAAGCAGGGAAATGCCCAGAAGCAGGAAGCGAGATGAAGTTGCATAACCGGAAGCCGGAAGTCAGAAGACCTTGCATAGCCAGAAGTCGGAAGTCAGCCGACCGCCGACTGTTACTTGTTTTTACCATTTAAATTAGCAGATAATGGTTTGTATTCTGTACATAAAGATGCATATACATAATCATGATATATCCAATTCTTGGAGGGATAATCATGATCTCCATGTATAAATATAAAGCTTAAGGTCATAACATGGACACACAAAACCCTAGGTTAAAAAAATCAATACAACACTTGTCTTTTTCGCCATTATTGATCTTTGAGCTTAGAATATCCTCAAACTACCTTTGCTAAACATTTATCGACCTCCAGCTTTCGTAGTGCTTACAAAGAACGACCAAAATCACCCGCAACAGTTTGCGCTAGAAGGAGGGGAAGCTTTTAAAAGCAGCTACGTGACGATGGTTGGAGACAATCATGAATCAGCAAACATCACACCTGGACAAACAGAGCTAACCTACGAGGAGATGCGGTCTCAGCTGCAAACATCACGCCTGGACAAACAGAGCTAACCTACGAGGAGATGCGGTCTCAGCTAGAAACTCTGCAAAAGAGACTAGGAGAGATGGAGCAACTTCGAAGGGATCAAACTCACTCTGGAGCTGATGTCGCAACTGCAGACCTTCAGACCTTGAGACAGCGGATGGAAGCTCATACCAAGACACTCCAGGAGAACACTCAACGCTTGCAGCAACTGGAGCTGGAGAACGAGACTCTCAGAGAAGCAAACTCGGCTTTGACGGCAAATCAAGCCACGAATCAAAGGTTCAGGGTCCATATACACCGGATGCCAACTCTGGAAACTCCTCCTACCAATAACTCGGGAGAAAGATGAGACCCAGCAGCAGCGGGAGCCCAGGAGAACCAAAATCTTGCTCAAGAGCGAGAAGATCTTATGGACGTAGAAGAGCCACAAGCCACAAGTCTCGTCCTACTTTTCGATGAGGCCAGACGACTAGAGCAGATGTTCTCCAGCAAGTTCGAGGCAATGCAGTCGGTGATCGAACAACTTCCGGGTTTTACACCTCCTCTGAGGAAAAGTGCCCTAATCTCTTATGCGGACACCCCTTTCTTAGATTAGATTGCACTCACCGACGTGCCAAAGAAGTTCACCTTCCCATTCATTAAGTCGTATGACGGGACTTTCGACCCGGATAATCACATCGCACAGTACAAGCAGAAGATGCTCACTGTGGCAATCCAGAAGGAGCAAAAACAAGCTGCCATGTTCAAGGGATTTGGTTCCAGTATGACAAGAACCGCCTTGAAATGGTTCATATCGATTCCAACTGGAACCATGAGATCTTTTGCTCATCTTACTGACCTATTTTTGGAGCAATTCACTAGTAGCAGAGTGATTCCCAAGTCCTCTGATAACCTTTATGAGATCAAACAGCATAAGGTAGAGCCACTCAGGAGCTACCTTCATCGCTTTAACAACCAGAAGGTCACGATCCCAAATTGCAGTGTTGCCACCGCAATTCCTACCTTCAAAAAAGGACTTCTGCCTGATGGTGATCTGTACAAAGAGCTCACCAAATATAAATGTAGAACGATGGAAGACGCGCTCTCCCGCGCCCAGGCGCAGATCAAGTAGGAAGAAGATCTACTTGCCAGGAAAGAATCTTGGGTCATGAGGACCGAGAAGACAGCCAGAGACGACATGCCCTACCAAAGACCTACCAGAGAATATCGACAGAAGGGAGCAAAAGGAGACAAGCCTTTGGGTAAGCCGGACGGCAATAGATTCCCGCCAGTACATACTTGGCCGGATGTATTGTTGGGGTCAAAAACTGTCTCGATCAAATCGATGCCTGAAAAGGGTCTCGGAAACGATGTTTCCTCCTTCGGACAAGGGAATCGTAAGGATATCTGAAAGATCCGAGATTCCCATCGTTCAGGCTGTCTCTTCCCGACCTGGTTTCAAAGCT
>OVAN01016781.1:0-10392 GCA_900406275.1 Anastatica hierochuntica
AACATAGAGTGGAAGAAGCCCTAAAACAAGGGGTAGTTTCGGCCATGTTGTTAGCCATCGACCCATCCGGTCGATGCGAGTCTACACAGGGTCGATGGCTAGCAACCTACAGAGGAGGGAGCTCCATTTTCTGCCTGGGTTGTTGGCCATCGACCCTAGGTTGCTGGCCATCGACCAGATGGTCGATGGGAGCTTCCTTGGGCAGTATTGATGGCCTTTTGCTCCTCTTTGACATCTTGTTTGATTCCATCTTCTCCCAATGCTTCTAGTCTCTCTTCTCCATGATTTCTAAGCTCCAATCCCACCTTGAATCCATGCCTAGAGTCTCCATAGATACATCCAAGTTGCACCTATAAAATGCAAAGAAAATGCAATGCAAATGTAAGATATGCCTATACTAGACTCTAGACTCAATCTAATGCATTCTAAGACTAAAATGCCATATATACAACCTAAAAGTGGATGAAACTAAGCTAAATGATCCTAATTATGCATGAAAATATATACTCATCAATAATCAATTTATATACATCTTTACATATTAGAAATTAGTTTGAAATATTTACGAAGAGATAAAATTAAATAGTAACATTAAATTTATTTCTATGATTTGTTGAAATAATTACGTATATAATTTTAGAATATATTGTTACTATAAGTGGTTAACAAAATCAAATTTAAGTTTTCTGCAATTGATCGTCTTATATTTAAAATTTTCCTTATAAATATAGATCAACTTAAAGAGTTATCATAAAATATCAGTAGTTAGTTAACATACGAGCGATCACGTTCGCAACTATGGAAACAAAAATGTTTATTATTGATTTTGTTAGGATTCTACACAAAGCTTATTATTGATTTTGTTAGAATTCTGATATACTATTTAATTATCAAAGTGTTTTATAATAAGTACGTTTTATATTGTTTTTATAATCTTTATTTCATATTACTATCATAAAAACATTTAATGATCATCACATCATTAAAAAACTTTAATCGAAGAAATGTGATACTCCATAAAAAAATTTAAAAGGTGCAAACTCACACAAACTCATTGTAATAAAAAAAAGTTCAATATTACAAAAAAACCTTCTTCGTCTGCAACATGTGTCTCATGAGTATTAGTCGCCTTTAACCTTCTTCATTGCATTCAGCTTGCTAACAGAGAGTTGATCTTCAACAAAGGTGTTTTGATCTTCTTGACTCTTCCGTTTAGATAGTGGAGTTGTCGAAGAGCTGCCTTCGGAAAAGTCCTCTGAAGATTGCAACATGAGGAAGCTCTATATAACAAATGATTATATGCCAATCTCGAATACATTGAAAAACGAAATATCCAATCATATAATCATGATTTACTTTAAAATAAATTATGTTACCTGTTTAGGAGCTAAAGCAGCAAATTTCTCAATCATTTCTCGATCATCACAAGGTAAATGAACAACGTATTGTGATGTCTTTCCTTTGATATTATCAGCTTCAATTGCAACTTTGAGAAGCATTATTTTCCCAAACAAATCATTAACAGGTTATGGTAAGAACTTTGGATCTTCATTCTGTTCGTATAATAGAAGAAAATTTAAACACAATAAGCTTGGTAATTTTATAATTGTTTATTAATTTGAATTTACCTCATCATAAAGTTCAGCAGAATGTCCCTCAATTAACTGAACTTTAACATCGAACAACAGAAAGTTTGTCTCATCAGAATCATCTTTGACATTAGCAATTAACCTGAACCTATAATGGAAACCCACATATGATATGAATATATATATATATATATCTAATAATAATAATAATAATAATAATAATAATAATAATAATAATAATAATAATAATAATAATAATAATAATAATAATAATAATAATACGAAACCTAACTATATTAATCAATAATGCTTAAATTAACAATGAAAAACACCTTGCGACAATGTTGGAGTGTTCTTTATCGCATGATATGCACTTGTACAACCATTCTTCATCATAACCAAAATTTTCTGTCGGCTGAACCTTTTTGTTGCAATATTTGCAACTTAGATATTGCCAATCATGCTCGACATCTATAAACTCAATTGTTGCAATTGTAACATAATTGCCGACCTGCAAAGTAGTTTATCATTTTTCATGAAAATATCATTTTTTTATGCACGTACGTATATTATTTTTAATTAGCTTAACAAAAAATAATTTATTACATTATAAAAATAATATATCATTCCTCAGTGCAGTTGGTTATTTCTTCAATTGTTTTCCTTTCATTGTGAACAAAAAATTCACTCCGGAAAGACTGAGTTCCTATAGACCATTGGCTACTATTGTTGTTTGTAAGCACAAGCGAATCTTCAGTAAGCCTAAACAGACAAATCAATGTTACTCAAAATATTTATTTTTATTTTTAAAAATATTTAAATAAACAAAATAAAAAGTAATGATGCTTTAAACTCATCCACTAAATCCAATGAAGGATAAAGCAAAATTTGAGTTGAATTCCAGCCATTCGAAATCGTGTAGTTACCTGACGATGACAAAATATTCATCTTGTGTAATACTAAATAATATACGATATTTAAAAAACCAATACGTAAATTTATACCTCTCCATTGTTTTATTGAAGAAAACCTGATAATACAAGTTATCTTCTCAACCATTTTACTCGAAGCATATTCATGAACTTGCATTGCATAATTTCCCCACAAAGTACACATCAACTTCTCATCACTATAATGATAAAATACAAACTTAAGTTTTGACCAAATTAAATATATACTACTAAAACGTTTATTAAAATTGCGTGATATTTAAACTTATGCTTGATCACATAACTCTATCACAAGCTTCATAATCTCTTTCCCTTTGATCATAATATTTTCAAGTGATCAATGTTTACCAATTGCCCAATAACACTTGCGGACATTTATTCAAAGATATGTTATGTTACAAATATTGGATATACGTATACGATATTAATTTTTAAACATTCATACATTAACTTATCAATTAAGAAATTTTTGTCAAGTGATCTAGACAGAATATCTTTGTAAGCAGCAAAATACATTTCCGACACTTGGTTAGGAAAATCAATAGCCTCTTCAATCCTGGTTGTGCTGTAAAACCCAATTTTGAAACGATGTGTACTTGTCCGGTATTCAGAAGAAACAATAGTAACTTTGAAGAATTGTATGATCTTCGCAAGCCTCTCGGTAAGATTGTTCTCAAATTGTTTCATCAATTTAGCATCAACCAAAGCATAGATTCTTGTCCCGTAAATTCATGTATATACCAAATACAACGACATTAGTGTGAACATAGAATATGTTTTCTGTTAAGAAAAAATATGATATACTTTTAAATAATAAATGTAAACTGAAAATGCAACTACATGTTTTAACCAAAAGATTCTCTCTATCGACAAATACCATTTCAATTGTGTTTTCGGTTTCTTTGTTAAAATTCTTCCAAAGACGAATAATCTTAACTTCAATACACCATATTTCCCTCGATGGTTTCCAATCTTTCACAAGAGAAAGGGTGGATGATTTTTTCGACACAAGAGACATGATTTCAAACCTATAATTTCTTCATACAAAGATAGTTTGATATTTCCTAATATCTTTAAAACGAAGAATAACTCCGAGTGTATATACATATGTTAGTGGCATAAAAACTAATAATTTTAGGTTGATTCCAATTTCCTTGGTTGCATACCTATCATCTATATATGGGAACATTAATATTGTATGATAAATTATAATAATATATCCCCTTGATTTGCAAGAAATGCATATATGTAAAGTATATAGTTAATATATATATATATATATATATATTATGATTGTTTAATTTTGTAAAGGTAATCAAAATAATATTTTATTCATTTAAGTTGTTATGTATCGAAGATAAATATTAGATGATCTCTCTATTTAATTATGATAGATCCTCCCTATATATTGTGTCATTAAATGAACTTATGATATATAATATATTCATTCTAAATTTATATCCTATCATAATGCATAAAATTCAATTAATACAGACTAAATATTGTTCTCCATTTAAAATATGTAAACTCTTGATTATATAAATAATTTATATTCAAGATTTTGACTAAGTTTTTAATTCGATTAACTTATTTGTAATAAATAAATGAATTTATAAAGAAAGAAATAAATTTTGATATACGAATACAATGTTAGATTCATTATATTTTACACACATATTTTCGTGGTCTTATGTTTTGTATTTTGCTCGTTATATTTGTATCATATAAATATAATATCTAAATAAGAATTGTATAAATATACCTAAGTAGTTGATCTTGATCTATTCATAGGATCTTTAATTTTTTTATCTATATTTTAGGTACCAAATAATTATATAAGTTTTAGATTAAATTTTTTTAGCTATGTATACAATTCTTATTTGACCTTATTATAAATACATGCTCTAAAAAGGTAAGTGTAAGATATTGCTTCATCTATAGGGAAAATCCATAACAATGTTTGTATGCATTTTTTAAAATTTTAAATTTCTATTAATTTTCGATTTTTTAATATATTTAATATGGTAGCTACTAAATAACGAAATGATGAAATTAAAGTTCAAAATACGGAACATCAAACAAAATCCTCCAAATCCATAGTAACTTGATAATAATAAACCAAAAACATATGCTACAATAGGTAATTCTCCGTCTTCTATCTAACGACATACGTAGTTTACTTTCCCCAATGATTTTCTAGACATTGTCTTTTGTTACCGAGTCTGCAACAAATCGAAGCAAAATATTAAACATTTATATACAGCATGCTTAACAATTAGGTAAGTGTTTTGTCAATAATGTATACCTTTGTTTGAACTCATCAACTTCACTTAAATCCGGGTTCAACTTCATTTGGAAACCACGAAAATTACTGTCAGACACCGTCCGCTTACCTATAGATATTATTAACTGTATACCCTATTCTTATATATTTCATAATACAAATATAATTATTATAATACCTCTCCAATCTCTAACTTTTGCAAACCTGAACACCATGATTTTAACTGGATCAGTGTTGTCCCTAAGCATTTCAACAAGATTTTCAGCATGTTGCCCCCACAGTGTACAGTCCAAGACAACTTGATTGTAGTATAATAGATACAAAATGATAAAATAATCAATTCATTATAAAGTAAATAGTTAGATTATGTCTATGATTAATGACACATTATAAAAACTGACTTATTGTCTATCATTTGGAAGGTAATATCTTTAATTGTTAGTCAATGATATTGAGGACTTCTTGTTTTTATTGTGCTAAAGTTTGCGATAAGCCCAATTATATCTAGAGATATTAAAACAATTTGTTAACATATGTTATGTGTCTTTAAAAAATGTGTCATTTATATAACAATTGAAATAAATAAAAAAACTTACCAACCAAAAAATCGATGTCAAAATCCTTTTTACGGATGGTTTCAAAATCAGTAAAATCAAAGTATTGGTTATCAGATATAGAAGGAATGGCTAAAATGATTGTGTAATGTTTAAACGAAATTTTGAAAAAGTGAGTAGTTGTTCGATTATAATCGTTCATTGGGACAACATCAAAGTTTCAAATCCTCTTCCAAACTCCACCAGTTGTAATCCAACCTTCAAAACTGTTGACAAGAAGCTTATTGACGGTAGCATGTATTCTATTACCCTGCAAATATTAAATTTAAAATATTAGTCGACAATTAATATTTATAAACATCAATAATTCATTCTACTGTTTTATATCATTCTACATTAGTCTTCGAAACATCAATAATTTAAACACACAATAACAAATTAGGTTACATATTTGGGCAGTGAAAATGATATTCAAATCTTACATTGTCATTTGAACAAACAAAAATTTAAAACATACTTTATCAAATAAAAATTTAAAACATATAACATCTTACGTTCTCATCCAACATAACCATTTCAAGTGAAGTTCCAACCGTGGAAGTTTGTTTCCAAACATTCAAAACTAAAAAAATTATGATAAACCCACGATTCGGAAGACTGATTTGAGGCACAAAGTTAGTTGCAGCCATCAGAGATGTGTAAGAATTCTTAAGTTGTATGGTATTTAAACTAATAGTACGAACCATGGACTTCTAACCTAACAATTTGTCCACATTGCATACTAAGTAGTAGAATTCAATTATTATAACTACGTAATCTTTATATTCCATATAAATAAAATGTTATTTAGCATAAAATGTATATAATTAATTAATCATCATTAAGACAACATACTATATATAACCATGAATTATCAATTACCGAACATACTTAAATAAAACATAATCTAAGATTCTAATTTTTTTTTTGTATATGTATAATCCTCTATGATTTAGTATACCTTAAAATGAAGATATAACGAAGAAAATTGTCGTTAATTACGTTGTACGATACAATAATATATTATTTACATCATTTGACTATAAATTTTATACTTGAACATCAAGAATTCTTATATACCATTTGAACAACCATTAGAGTAATTTAAAACGCAATAAAATATGCTTCATATTTACTAAATAATATATTTGCGAGATTTCACAGATGTTATTGAATCTTAACATTAATTTGTGTCGATATAGTTACTATTATTAATTAGATCATATTAAATTAAAAATACGTCCATATTATTATTTGTGATACTATCCATATATTATCTATTAATGACCCATATATATATATATATTATAACCTATATTTATGGTAATAGTTCACATATAGCCCTATAACGGTCACGTTTTACCTTAGTCAAAAGTTGTTATCATGTCAGGTGATCGTTCATACATAACTCCAATGAAGTTTGAGTGGGATAAAACTTCACGTGTGTGGGTGAAATGACCAGAAAAACCAAAGTCAAAGATACAAATTCCCTTCTCATCAAAACTTCGAAGGTTAGTGATATGTTTTCCATCGTAATAATAACATGTCATTATTTAAATTTCCCAAAATTATTTATTATTGAGTTATATATTTCAGGATTCGATCGAGTTGATACTATTCCTCAATTTATAAATTTGTACTTGACGGACGATGAATCCAATCGATTTCATGAGTGGTTTTCAGGTGATATTTTTTAAAATATATTGGAAATTATATTAATGTTCAATTAATTTTTAAAATTTTAATTAATATAATATAAATTCTTGTACTATTCGGACAAAGATACCCGTTAAATGAAGAAGACAATATTGTGGAGATAATCTTGAAAAAGTCTTCCAAGATTTCTGATGAATTCAAGGAAGATGGTGTTAACAAAATATTGGCAAACTCGTCAACTCAATCTAATAAGAAATTATAAAGTTCAACATACACAACGACTATGATTATAATCAATGTAGCTGTTGTTTTTATCTTATTATAATGTAATGTTTTCACATTAATTTTTATTTTATGGTTGTAGTCCCCTATTCATATTATAAGAAAGGATTTTAAAAGGAGTTGGAATCGTTTTAAATGGACTTTGTATAAAATTGCTTAAATGGGCTTAAATTTATCAATTTAAATGGGCTTAAACAATTAAACATGCCTTCTATTATACACTTCATATGACATATTAATCCGACTAAAAATAGAATATAAATAGTCTACACAAAATTAAATCCATAAAATTTTACAATTTACAAAGTTGTGTAAGTTGTATCCGTAATAAAACGATAGAAGCTTGTATTCGTCATGATATATAATGCTCCTATGATCAAAGTTAGAAGTCAATGGTATAATATATGATATCACTATTAATTTTTAGCCAACTTATATTCTTGTGTAGAGTAACACCATTGACCTAATATGACAAAATTGGATTCTACATACAACAAAGAAAACAATGTTATGGTTTAAAGAAGATCGATCATACAAAATTGTTAAAAAAAGTAACAAAAAAATACAACAAAGAAAACAATGTTATGTTAAAAGAAGATCCATCATACAAAATTATTAAAAAATTAGTATAAAAAATCCCATTCAGATTGTGATTTTCTATACTAATGTTTTTCATAATTTTATAGAATGCTAATTATGTTTTACATTTGTGAAGGACAATACAAACAAACACACACACACACACACATATATATAAGAGTTTAAAACTTGGTGTTCACGTTTTGATTTCTTCATATCATTATTTACTTTCCATACTATTACATAGAATACATAAACGTATATATTGAATTTATTATAAGTTATTTTCACTTTTTACAAACGATTCAATTTGATACCATAGTTGTCAAACATTCTATATACGATTCAGACGCTCAGGATAAACAATCATAACGTTTATATGAATTGAATGTTGTGATCAATTAAATACCATAGTTATCACTATTACCACACTCAAAATGCATTGTCTACTTAAACCCTAAACCCTAAAAGTAATCCCTTACCCTAAACCGTAAACCCTAAATCCTAAATCCTAAATCCTAAACTCTAAACTCTAAATTATAAACCCTAAAAACTAAAGCATATAAGTTCTAACTTTGATAATAGGAGCATTAGGGTTTAGGTGTTTATAAACTCATCGTATATTGGTAAACATTATTAATTAAATAAGTGTATAACTTTGAATTATTATTTATCACAAGAAAATTTCAAAATATGAGTCAATTAAATAAGTGTATAATCTATACTTTGTTTTCATTTAATATTAGTATGAGTATATAACATATATTTTATTATATATATGGGTGTTTGGCAATGAATCCAGATTGATTCGTGATTGGATTTTTCTTATTTGGATCAAAATTGCGTTTACACTATTCAACCAATAGACGATTAATTTGGAAGAGCATGTATGAGTGTCACGTGGACAAAATTCAATAAAAGAGCTTTGCATTTAATATATAGGGAGGATTATTTTAACTTTGAACCAATTTTTTATGACGACATTTTTTTAATCTTTTCCGCATGTTGACATTAAATATTTCATTCTTTTTTATTATTTTATTCATGTTAAGAGAATATGTTAGTGTTTTGAAAAAGATAAAGAATTTTGTATTTAAAAAGAAAAATTTACAAAGAGGAAAAAAAAAATGGAACGGTAAAGTACCTTCCTTCCTCAAGCTATTTTTGTCGTCGTTTATAGCTTCTTGGTTGTCTTCTTCGTCTGGCGTCTTCTTCTTCCTGTAATCATTTCAAGTCGATTGTTCTCATAATAAGCTACTAATGCCTACATAGTTTTCTTTCTAAGGTAACTGTAACACCCGGTTTTTCCTCGGTAGGGTTCCCGCGCATGTTTACTGTCAAACCACCAACATCCGGGTTTTCCTTCGTCAGGGTCCTCCGTGCATGCTATCCGTGCAACTACACTGCTCACCACCACTACGGGAAACGAAATTTTCACTGTCAATGATACGTGGTTCACGGATTCTCTGTAGCCAAAAATCAACAGATCAAGTAGCTAGTTAGCGAATTAGTGAAGAAGAAAATAAGAAACTAAACTGCGAGGACAATAAGACAGAAATCGTGAGTAGGTTAGATAACATAATTTGATTAATACGAAACAGATTGCGAAGCGATATGAATTAAGGGTGAAAAAGTAACAGGATTCGTGAAACAAGTTAACGTGAGCGAAAACAGAGTGAATAAGAGAACGAATCTAAAGTATGCGAAAAACGTAAACGAAGAACGATTTGACAGACATATTTAACAAAGAAGATAAGGGATCTTATTCGAATTTCGTGATCGAAGCGTGCGCAATCGGTGTTAAGCCGTGGCCGCAAGATCTATTGGTGACGATTACCTAGAACTACAACGTAGACTCGTAACCTAGTTGAGACGCAGCTCGCTAACGAAAAACGAAAATAAGAACCCTAGTTTTCTAAGTGTTTTGTGGTGACGAAAAGCTTTGTAAATGAATGAATGTCTCTCCCTTTCCCTGTCACTACGCGTCGTTTATATAGATCTTCGTGGGCTGGCACGATTTCCTTTTTTCGTCCCGATTCGTGCATATCTTTTCACGGAAATATTCCTTTTCCCTGATTTTCCTAAATCTTTTCGAGATCCTTCCTTATCTTCCCAGAACTTAACATTTTCGCAAAACCCTGGTGGACCGTCATTGCAAGTGGGCCGGTTCTCACCCGAAAATTGTAAGTGGATCGTTATTGCGGTTTGGGCCCTTTCAGGCCGTTTCGCGGCTAAGTGAGTTCTACGATTTATCGCGGAAAACCGTGTCTCACAGGAATAAGCGGCAACAGCTTCGTGGACCGCTAAAGCCGATCGTATAGTTTAGACCCTTCTTGTGTTTAAGTTAACCGTTTCCGTTTTATACGATCGATACGAAATCCACAGGAAGCAGGAATCCTTGCGACTACTGTCATGACGGTTTGGCGGAAACTCCAATTGAGACGAAACGAGAGACGATC